>CM029389.1:15617988-15637988 GCA_017165825.1 Hepsetus odoe
TGATTGCTTCCTCTTGACACTTAAACGTGTTCACACCTTGTTCACATCACGCTGATCCACTGGTCATAGTTTCATCTTTTCATGACACTGAGGACAAACAACCACTGCTGATGTCACCAGCCCCGCCCTCACTGCTTCCTTTCTTCTACTCTGACAGCTCATTGTGGGACCTAGGCCCAAACAGATCCTTCTCAAATTGAAAAACGTGTCTATTCGGATTGACTAATCATTTAATTGACTTTACGTGGTGCTAGCGAACATGCTTCTCCCACAACAGCAGTCTCAGCCTCATCTTCATCCCATGTGAAAGAGGAGCAGAGCGCAAAACCATGATCATTACGATGTAGAAGTAATGTAACCGTGCAGACCATGGGCGGCTTTATAACTAAACCCGTGGCTTATTTCTCTTTGTAATCGCAGTCTCCGCACTGCTTCATGGTTTTGCACTCGAAGTAAAGACCTGCTAATGAAGCTCAGTGTTTAACCCCCGTCTCCCCTCTCGCTGTCAGGTAATGTGGGTTTGCAACTTGTGCCGAAAACAACAAGAAATCCTCACCAAGTCGGGGGCGTGGTTCTACAGTGGGTCCGAGGGCTCGCTGGCCCCGGGTGTGAACGATCCCCGGGGACACTCGCGCAGGCGCCATGAGGAAGCTCCACAGGAGAAGAAAGCCAAACTGCAGGAGGCCACGCTCCTCTACCAGGGGGCTCCAGGTGACCGTAGCAGGGCCCCGGGTCTCTCCCGCCAGCACTCCCTGGACAACGGCTCAGGGCTGAAGCCCGGCGACATACCTCCAGACAGGTGAGGGTCAGCTGGGTGCTTGAATGTTCTGCATGATATGGAATGGATTTGTCTGTGGTGTGGAGGATTGTGTTGGTGTGGATGGTGTGGAGGATTGTGTTGGTGTGGAAGGTTGTGTTGGTGTGGAGGAATGTGTTGGTGTTGATGGTGTGGAGGATTGTGTTGGTGTGGAAGGTTGTGTTGGTGTGGAGGATTGTGTTGGTGTGGAGGATTGTGTTGGTGTGGAAGGTTGTGTTGGTGTTGATGGTGTGGAGGATTGTGTTGGTGTGGAAGGTTGTGTTGGTGTGGATGGTTGTGTTGGTGTGGAAGGTTGTGTTGGTGTGGAGGATTGTGTTGGTGTGGATGGTTGTGTTTGTGTGGATGGTTGTGTTTGTGTGGATGGTTGTGTTGGTGTGGAGGATTGTGTTGGTGTAGAAGATTGTGTTGGTGTGGATGGTTGTGTTGGTGTGGAGGATTGTGTTGGTTTCGATGGTGTAGATGGTGTGGATGGTTGTGTTGGTGTCGATGGTGTGGAGGATTATGTTGGTGTGGATGGTGCGGATGGTTGTGTTGGTGTGGAAGATGATATTGGTGTGGATGGTGCGGATGGTTGTGTTGGTGTCGATGGTTGTGTTGGTGTGGATGGTGTGGAGGATTATGTTGGTGTGGATGGTGCGGATGGTTGTGTTGGTGTCGTTGGTGTGGAGGATTGTGTTGGTGTGGATGGTGCGGATGGTTGTGTTGGTGTGGATGGTGCGGATGGTTGTGTTGGTGTGGATGGTGCGGAGGATTGTGTTGGTGTGGATGGTGCGGAGGATTGTGTTGGTGTGGATGGTGCGGAGGATTGTGTTGGTGTGGAAGGTTGTGTTGGTGTGGAGGATTGTGTTGGTGTGGATGGTGCGGATGGTTGTTTTGGTGTCGATGGTTGTGTTGGTGTGGATGGTGTGGAGGATTATGTTGGTGTGGATGGTGCGGATGGTTGTGTTGGTGCGGATGGTTGTGTTGGTGTCGATGGTTGTGTTGGTGTCGATGGTGTGGAGGATTGTGTTGGTGTGGAGGGTTGTGTTGGTGGTGTTGGTGTGGAGGGTTGTGTTGGTGTCGTTGGTGTGGAGGATTGTGTTGGTGTCGATGGTGTGGAGGATTGTGTTGGTGTGGAGGGTTGTGTTGGTGTGGATGGTTGTGTTGGTGTGGATGGTTGTGTTGGTGTGGATGGTTGTGTTGGTGTGGAGGGTTGTGTTGGTGTCGTTGGTGTGGAGGATTGTGTTGGTGTCGGTGTGGAGGATTGTGTTGGTGTGGAGGGTTGTGTTGGTGTGGAGGATTGTGTTGGTGTGGAGGGTTGTGTTGGTGTCGTTGGTGTGGAGGATTGTGTTGGTGTGGAGGATTGTGTTGGTGTGGATGGTTGTATTGGTGTGATGGTGTGGGGTGATCAGTGCGTTCAGCTTTGGACGTTGACAGTAGAAAACTGGGATTGATATGCAGGTGATCTTCACCAGGATGTGGGACAATATGGATTAGTTAAATGAAGTGACTGTTTCTCTTTGTGCGTTCTCTGAATGCGTTCTCTGTATTCAGCCCACACACACTTTGCACCAGGAAGCAGCCATATCCAGCACCCAGGGAGCAGTGATGGGGATGGTACCTTGCTCAAGGGTAACCTAATGGTACAGAATTCAAACCCACAACAATCATTGGTCCTATTCTATAACCACTAGGCCGCTGCCGCTGTTATTAATTTAAAACACGATGAAATATGATTCTGTTCGTAATATACTAGGAATATTTGTACTCACAGACTAGTGCTAGATTTTCATTTTCAGAAACACATTTTTATATAACATAACAAAAGCGAAAGTGTGTTTCGGAGTGATTCTTGGTGAATCACTGGGGATAGGTTGGTAGTTTACACGCTAACGTTTATTATTACTAAGATGTGTTATTTTTCAGTCAAGTCCATTTTCAAGTTTGACTTTAAAATATTATTTTTTAAGGTTTTAGGGGCAGCAGGGACCTTTTGTTAAGAGACAACAGTTCGGTCGTGGGTACCCTTGTTCAAGGTACCATCCCCATCACTGCACCCTGGGTGCTGGATATGTCTGCCCCCTGCTGGACGGTGTGTGTGGGTTAAATATGGAGGATGCATTCTGGTTCACTGTGTGCTGTGCTGCTTTTGATGACATAGTCACTTTCACTTAGACAACCCTAGTTCCCTTTACATGCTTTTAGTGAGATGTGCGGCGCTTCCGTGCCGTCTCTGACTGAAAGACGTCTCTTGTCCGATCCATCTTTGGACAGCAGGTTCTCTCACTCCCTCAGTGCTGTGTGTGAAGTGCCCTGACAGCAGTCCTGATTAGATTCTTTCATGCAAACAGATGTCTGCACCCTTGTAGTCGGGCCACCCGCAGGGTGTCATGTTGATCCCGTGTTGTTGTGCGCCCGCGGGAGGCAGGGGATTGTGAGTAGAGTGTCGTGTGCAACGCCACAGGGAAGGGCAGGTGATCTCACCTGGACTTGGCGCTGTGTGTGTGTGTGTGTGTGTGTGTGTGTGTGTGTCAGTGAGAGGGGGGGTTAGATAGAGAGCTTTAATGCAGGTATTTGCTTGTTTTGTTGCAAGGTCATTTTAGATGAAAGTAGTGAAGCCGTATCTGCGACGGTCATTTTTGTGGAGCAAAAATGTACAAAAACCCCTCCAATCACAAAAATGTCACAACAATGCCTTTCAGAGTGAGGATCTCTGAGTTTGAGGTGCAGGGCGTATTGAGGCTGTGTTAGAAAGCCCACTAAATGCACGGGGACTGACACTGGGAGCTGCAGTCTTTCTGATGAAATAACTGCATACAGTTGTGAGGGTCATTTATTCATCCATGCCTTTTATATTTGTGTTACAGTGGAAAACGTGATGATAATGAGTCATAAAGTGCGATGAAACGCACTAAACGTGGAAGCAAAGAATATTCCTTGATGATATCTAGCGCTGTCGTTGCATTTCTGTGGCAAATAAAGATCAAAAATGCAGGTAAGAACGTCAGGAGATGAGAAACAGTTGTCATAATAGCTGGGCCCCACCTGGCTCTTCCGTACCTGATGTGCCTGAACGACTCGGGACGATTGGTGGGATTTAAGCTGCTTATCCCAAGACAACCCGACATCCAGCTTTAGGTCAGAACGAGTGCTGTTAAATGAAAACGCACACATGCGCGTGGGGCCATGGGGCAAATGTTTCTGCTGTTCTTTTAGATTACAGCAGTTGGCCTCATGAATTATTGCATAAAACCCCTCACTGGTAGATCTACATATTGTTCTTTCTGACGCTGAAATGCTTCTCCTCAGCAGAAAGGTGAGAGGTTTAGGGGAGCGAACCATATGGCTCGGAAATAGTGCCTGCTCCAGCATTATGTAACCAAATGGAGTGGAGTCCACGGCTCCGTTCAAGGCCTCACGAGGAAACTCATGCTCATCCAACACCATCGTCTTGTAGATGCACGCTGGAAACCTGCCACTAGTATTCAAAACCAAAATATTCACGTCTGAAGACAGGAGCGGAGCTGGAGGTGTCAGAGTTAAAGATGCTGAGATTTGCAACAGGAGGGACGAGGATGGACAGGATTAGACATTAGATGGACGGCTCAGGTATGAGGGTTTGGAGACAAGAGGAGGAGTACTGTATATCAGGAGGAGAAGAAGAAAATATTTACGATTGATCGCTAAATTCCAATAAAATGTAAAAACTTCCGCTCCTGTTAGAGATCTCCACAGCAGATCATCCGTTCTCTGCATCTTCCTCCTTCACTCCACCCGCCTGCATGTCCTCTCTCACAATGTCCATCAACCTCCTCTTTGTCCTTGTCCTTCTCCTCTTTCCTGGCAGCTGCATCTTCAACATCCTTCTCCTGATCTACTCCTCGTCTCTCCTCTGGACACACGCTTTGTCTCCAAATCGTCCAACCTGAGCCGTCCCGCTCGTTCCTAATCCTGTCCATCCTCGTCCCTGCAGATGCAAATCTCAGCATCTTTAACACCTCCTGTCTTTCCGTCACCGTCTCGATCGTGTATAACAGCTGGTCTCATTGCTGTCTCCAACCCCTATAACATAGCCGGTCTCACTACCATCTCCAGGTAAATACATAAAAATATAGGCTCCCAAAAAATATCCTGGAAGCTGTTTGTGAGAAATATCACAATCTGATTTCATTCCCCACCACACTACCGTTAGAGGTTTACGATTTAAAGAATCGTTTAAAGGTTCATTTCAGTTTCACGTGAGAATGTGAGAAGACCGTGACGTTATTTACTGAATTTTTTATTGACTTGTACAGATGTCACGTCACGTCCTAAGTTGGAGCATCTTCAGTCACATGTTTAATTAGCAGAAAGCCTTGATCCAGTGCATCGCCCACTGAGCAGCAGTGTATGAGGAACAGTGGCCGAGGCGCTGCTGATTTGTTTTCCTGCTCTCAGCCTCATGCTTTCTCCATTTCTGCCACCTTTATCTGCAGCAGATCTCAGTCCTGACTCCAGTTCAGTTAACACTCTGCTGAATGAGCGGCTGCCGGGACCGGACGAGCCCCGTCTGAACGGTCCCGGGGAAAAAAGGCTGCTGATGAATCCGGCTCCTGCCGCCTAAGCGCTGAAAAAGCACGTTCATTAATCTTAAAGAATGTTTAAATTAACTCCCAATCTCCTCCGCTGAAAAAGCGCTGACAGCCTATTTATATCCTGGAATAACGTGGGAAGGGGCCCTAATTTGTCTTGGTCTCCGAGGTGTCATTCCAGTGAGCGCACGGATACGGAGAGAAAGACAGAGAGAGAGAGAGGGAGCGAGAGGAGTGGGAGAAGAGAGCGGTTGGATGAAACAACAATAATTGCGCTGGGATTCGAATTTAATTACGGCTGTGGTGTTTTCTCAAGGTTTCGCACTTTTTTTTCCCCCGCCGGCACCTCCTCCCACCATCAGCAAAATGCATTAGTGTTGTCTTATTAGTGCGAGGCACAACATGGCGCCCACGGGCCGGGCTCGTTTCAGTGGGGTCGGACAGAAACAGCTGCTTTTATGAACGCCGTTGTTTATTGATCATTTAACGTCTAATAATACCTGCAGCGTGCTTAAACGATCAAGTGAAAGTGACTGTCGCCACAGTGAACCACAGCCAAGTTCGTCCTCTGTATTTAACCTGCACACACGACCATATCCAGGCTGGGCAGCAGTGATGGGGACGGTACCCTGCTCGAGGATACATCAGCGCAACCTCCTGATATGGGATCTGAACCCACAACCTTCCGATCCCGGGGCCTCATCCGGGTTTGTCCTCATCCTCTGTATTTAATGCACACACACCCGGGGAGCAGTGATGGGGACGGTACCTTGCTCATGTGATGTCCCTGAGAATGGGGAATAATTTGTGGAAATACAGATACATGTAGAAGCAAACTCATTAAAGGATTGGTGAACTTTTATAAATGTAGTTTTTAATACTAAGAAAATGCTCTACACATTTATAGAAGAGAACTGTAGTTAGCAACAGGAAGCTTATCGTTTTAAGTGAGTCCATAGTTTTAGTTCTTCTCAATTATCATAAAATTGCATTTTTTCGCCAAAACAGTCTTTTAATTGCTCAACAGGGGCTGAATGCTGACACGCCCCTTTAATAATAAATCGAATCGCTCCTCTGTTCACTTTTTTGTTGGGCTTTTCTTCTAGTAAATCTGGTTGGAGAAGTGTCTGTGTACTGTAATATGTTTCTTACAAATGCCTTCCCGTTTTCGCTGAGGTTTCTTTCATGCCACGGTATGTGGTGAAGTTGATGGAGCTGATGGCATGATAGAAGCCTCAGCTAAAACAGGGAGCTGTTTGTGAGAAATGCTGAGGCGGCGCATAGGAGTGTCTTTATTTTTTTTTTTGTTGACGGAGCGCTGGGTTGAGGGAGGTTGAGGGAGGTGTTTAAAAGCATGGCTTGAACTGCACCTGCACAGTCCTGGGATGCATTTGCTAAAATCATTACATGTTCACCTTTCTCTCCTTGCTGCAATTAAAGGCCAAAATATGGAGCATTGTTACCACGGATACGACAATGCAGTCTGGGATGTAGGTTGGTGGTCAAAGGAAGTAGATTTGGTTACAGTAGGTGGTGATGTGATCTTAAGGGGCAACGGTGGTCTAGGATTAGAGACGAGGCCCCCGAACCGGAAGATTGTGGGTTTGAATCCCTTACCAGTAGGTTTCCCTGAGGTACCCTTGAGCAAGGTACCGTCCCTGTCACTGCTCCCCGGGTGCACGTGTGTAAGTGTATGGGTTAAATGCAGAGGTGTAATTTCGTTGTGGTTCACTGTGTGCTGTGGTGTGTACAATGACAAGAATAGTCACTTTCACTTTTCATTTAAGACCAACTGTTTAAAGTGCAATGGTCTAGTTGGTCATCTAGATCTATGATTTATTTCAGTTACTTATTCGCTTTTTGTTTTTTTTATCACAAAAGCAATCAGAAACAACTTTTGAGCAGCATTATTGGGGCACAGAGGCTCCATGTTGAAGTATCTGATGGAGCAGTGCCTGGGGAGCAGCGATGGGGACGGTGCCTTGCTCAAGGGATGGACAGAATGCTTCTGCAATATCAGTAATTCTGGTGGATCTTTTTGAGAATTGATCTTCAATGACGTTAAACATCAGTGTAAACATTAATCCTCATATTAAACATCTTTGATGGTGAGAGCTGGATTTGTCTGCCCCCTGCTGGACGGTGTGTGTGGGTTAAATGCAGAGGATTGTTTTGTTGCGCTGTGCTGTGTATTCATGCTATCAGTCACTTTTACTTTCACTTGCATAACAAGCACTGCTGCTCTCGAGCCTACACTTCATCATCTTCCCAATGATACTGAAACTTTTTGGTCTCTTTATGGGACATCTTGAGAGAGAGCTTCCCTCAACAAACGTTGACGCCCTCGCCACCTCCAGTGTGAACGTACTTCTATTGAAAAGAGCTTGCTAACCTTACAGAATCCATAAATCCACTCCAGCATTTCACTCCAGCTGCTGCTCTCTCTGAAGAGCTCCAGCGGCCAGCAGGGGGTGTCTGTGCAGCTGGAACCAAAACCTGGAGTGGATCTGATGTGCTGGACCCATGCCACTGGGTTTGAGGGAAAAGTTCCCTCCTCCTCCTCCTCCTTCTCCTCCTCCGAGCATCCTGCATTCGCCAGTATTCCTTCCTCCAAAGCGGATCTGCCCCTGAAAAAAGCATCGCTTCAATAAAAGCACCCCCCCTCGCTGCTGGAGTAGGACAGCGACGATGTCCCGGGACTGCTGCTGATCCTCAGCTCCTGGTTGCGCTCCGAGCGTTAGGGTTCGTTCCGGATCGCGATGCCCGGCAGGAGCGGCGGGGCGCCGGGCTGCGCTCCTCTCCCGCTGGAGACTGTCGCTCCGTGGATGGAGGTGAAGAAGGAGGGGAGATAAAGAAAGGAGGGAGGGGGAGAAGAGAGCCGAAGAAGAAGGATGCAGTTTGAGACGCTGCGTCAGTTTTGTAGCTCGGTTCTGTCCCATTTCAACGGGGCTTTCAGCGCGCCTCAGAACATTTTACAAACCGAGCTGCTGGAGCAGGCGCTCAGCACCATCGGGTGAGTGTGTGTGTTTGTGTGTGTGTGTGTTTGTGTGTGTGTGTGTGTGTGTGTGTGTGTGTGTGGATCGATCAGGGGAGGCTGGCTGGGTTCTGTTAATGCAGTGCGGCAGAGGAGCTGAGGGTGATTGCAATAAGCTCAAATGTTGCTGTGTGTGTGTGTGTGTGTGTGTGTGTGTGGTGCTCCCCTGCCGCAGGAGTGGACGTGTGCCTGGACATCACTTTATTCCCATTGCCTGCTCTTTTCCTCCTCTAGATGACAAGCTCTCTCATCTCTCCATCCAGCATCATATTAACAGCTATTGGTGTGTTTCACATCTTATCTGTGAGCAGATTGGGTCAGGTGTAGGAAAAAGCTCAGAACCGTGTTCAGACATGGGTTTGAGTCTCTAGGGTAACCTTGAGCAAGGTAGCGCCCCCTTCGCTGCTACCTGGCCTGCTGCGCTGTGTGGCCGGATTAAATGCAGCGAAAACAAAAAGTGCCAAATAGTCACTTTCACTTATTCCCAAGTCTGCTTCCTGGTGGACCAAAGCATCGCCCGGAGAGCAGCCTAGGGGCTCCATGCCCAGTGCCAAGCGTCGGCTGGAGGAGTGTTAAACCAAGTTCCGGGTGGTGCAATCAAATATCGTCAGTTCCACTCACTGCCTTTGGGATCCTTCATCCTTCGGGTCGAGGCTTTGGGACGGGAGCGGTTGTTCTGGGTTGAGAGGGCATGTAGAGGGAATGATCTAGTGGACTGTTTGCAAAGATGTGGGCAGTATAGATTTTTGTGATGTGTAGAGGCACAGCCGCAAGCGTGAGTTAGAAGAAGATGCATGCGTGCATCTAAAAGCTCCAGAGCCCCACCGCTTCGCCGCTTCATCCCCGCTGAGGTTTGAGGGCCCGTAAATGGCCGGAGCCTTTCAGTGCAGAACCGTGCAGGAAGCCCCTGAGGGTTTGAGTGATGTAAGCTGAGTGCTGTGCTTTGTCCAGTGGGGCAAGTGCAGCTCTGAGCGGGTTCTTTCACGGACCCACTCTTTTGTGTGTTCAACAATCCAACCCGGCAAAGTGAGCACAAGAGGATGTTCTCTGTTGGTGGAAGTGCTTCGTTCTTTTTTATCTTCCGTCCGGTTTGGGGGGGGGGGGGTGAAAAAAGGCCTGCGGACTTTAAAAATAAAAATGAAGGTGAAAGATTCTTCGGAGCCATTCTAAAGGATAAGAAGTTCCGTTCCCTAAAGAACCATAGAAAAAGCAGGCTTTGAAAAAGAAACGAGTCATTGGACGGTTCTTAAGGCAAGCGAACGTGGCGGTTCTGCATCGCTGCTCCGAATCCAATCCGTTTTTCGTTTAAAGGGCGCGCAGACGGAGGTGTCACATTAGTCACTGTGCATTTCAATTTTATTTTAATTTGCACTTTTTATATGGCCACCTTTAAAACCGTGCAGTAAGGTATATCAAAAAAAAGTGGATCTAAAGCTGCAAATCTTTATAGCAACTCTCGCTTTGTGACACATTTTTATAAGATTCAAAGTTGAACAAAGAGGCTGAGCTACTTTTAGGAGAAGGTGACGCTTGTGGGACGATGTTAAGGGTTCTGTGTGAAGCAAAGGTTCATTCAGTGTTCTCAGTTACTGAGAACCAGCGTCTGTATGAAGAGCGAGCTTGGTGTGGGTTCATATTCATGTCGTTCAAAGAGTTCATGTCAGTTCTAACAATCCCAGCTTTGTATTCGCACTCACCTGGAACTTTTTCAACATGTTTATGGCTGTTTTCACTTCCACACCTTTTCATTTAAGCCTATTTTTAACTCTCAGCTCAAGGGCTGAAAGAACACGTGAAGCACTCTAAGGTTTCCAGCACTTTCTGAGCCGCAATATGATATTTTCGTTCCGGTGAAGCAGGAGAAGCTGCGGCTTTCAAACGCAGAACAAGTTTCGATATCAGATTTTTATTATTTACATGGTAAAACCTGGTCCAACAAGTTATAAAACACAGATTGGGAGCAAAAATCAAGGAATTTCAGCTTCTGTCCATCGACAGTTTCTCCAGGTCTGCTTATAAACATCTTCTTCTTCTTCTTGTTTCGGATGCTCCCTTTTAGGTGTCTCCAGTTCTTCCTGTCTTCTGCATCTTTCTCTTTCACGTCAACGCCCTGCATCCTCTCTCACCACATCCATCAACCTCCTCTTTGTCCTTTCTCTTCACGTTTTACCTGGCAGCTCCATCCTCAACGTCCTTCTCCCTCGTCTCTCCTCTGGACCAACCAGCGTCTTCTCCGGGGCTGTCCCTCTAAAATACTCATTTTTAATCATGTCCCTCCTCGGCTCAGCATCTTTATCTGCCTTCAAACACATATGGACGGAGAGTTTAGAGTCCATTCAGTGATGGAAAGCCCCAGTGAAGCACTAGTGAGATGAAGCGTTTTTAGTTTTTATATCGTGTGTTCTAATGGCTGATGATTGAGGCGAGGAGCTCATTATCTAAGGAGTGGTCTAGAACGAGAAGCCTTGTTCTATAAGATCCAGGATGGGAGAAAACACAACATACATTTCAGCAGTGGAAAAGACACTTCACCTTAAAAATGAGGTGTCCCTGCTCCCCACCAGCTGCTCCTCTGATCTGTGTCCAGTCCTGCTGTGTCCCTCACACTAATGCACTCTGCTCCCCTCTACAGCTCCATACATTATGCATGCCCTCCTCCGAGTCGCTCCTAATGGGGGCTGCCGATCGCCGAAGTCCCGACCCGTACAGAAGTGCTGCATGACTGACTGACACCTGCCCGACAGCCGCTGTAGCACAAACTTCTGGAGACGAAACGGGACTTTATGTCCCTCCTTACACAAATCTCAGCATCTTTAACACCTCCAGCTCCACCTCCTGTCTTTTCATCACTGTCTCCAACCCGTTAAACACAGCTGGTCTCACTACCCTTTCCAGCCCGTATAACACCTTGTCTCACCGCCATTTCCAAGCCATATAACATAGCTGGTCTCACTACCGTCCCGAACCTGTATAAAGCAGCGGGTCTCACTACTGTCTCCAACCCGTATCGCATACCTAGTTTCACTACCATCTTCAACCTGTATAACAGCTTGTCTCACTACCATCTCCAAGCCATATAACATAGCTGGCCGCACTACCTTCCCCAACCTGTATAACACAGCTGGTCTCACTGCCGTCCCCATCCTGTATAACGTAGCTGGTCTCACTACTGTCTCCAACCCATATAACATAGCTGGTCTCACTACCGCTGTGTTAACCTTGCCTGGCCGTCACAGATCAGGGTATTGTATCTTGAAACATTTTTTAATATATTCTAAATTATATATTACTTTATATATCACTGTGTATATTTTTTGTCATTTGCCAACTGACAACAGGAGAGCCGGCAGCACCACATTTAAAAATACAATCAGAAACGAAACACACACAGGGCTGCACACACTGCACTGCCAGATCAGAACGAACGAGACTAATTATGCTCTACTGGTAATGAAACAT
The DNA here is from genome assembly GCA_017165825.1 of Hepsetus odoe. Classification (NCBI taxonomy): domain Eukaryota; kingdom Metazoa; phylum Chordata; class Actinopteri; order Characiformes; family Hepsetidae; genus Hepsetus; species Hepsetus odoe. The sequence continues at coordinate 15,629,849 of CM029389.1, forward strand.
ATTTTTCTAAATACTAACAACGTGCTCATTTATCACAAAACTGATAAATATCATCGTCACACCCAGCCTTACGATGGATTTTCAACTGACTTTCTCCCGCTGCAGGTAGAACAACAAAGAGAAAGTGAGAGAAAAGAGGGGAGGAGGAGGAACGATAAATCATAATTGGACTTGTTCAGAGCTGGAATATCCCCTACCGCTGTGTACTTCCTTTCTGTGGCTAGGTCGCCATGGAAACGTTGTTTGATCAATAGAGTGGATGATGTGTAATCCCCTCTGTCAGGCAGCCGGTCAGGCTCGGCCGAGTGAAGCGCAGGACAATACAGCAGGGATAACGTGCCACATCGTCACGAAGCTTCGGCAAACATCAGGAGGCTAAATTAATGTGTGGGAGGTCCTCATATTAAACACCTGAAAGATGGGCAAAAACGAATGAAATCTAATTAGGAGCACAGGGCCGGGCAATCTGCTGATGTTTATCGTCACGGTGATGAACTCTTAGAATGTTCTTGTCTGAGCGTATCGTCGGTTATTAAAGAGCAGCCGCACGTCCCCTTTTAACTGATCAGATTTACCCTAAAAATAAATATCACGTCACATCACACATCGTGAAAATTTAATTAAGAGGCCGCGTGTAGTGTTTAGGGAATCCCAGACCAGTGGGCTGCTCTGAGGTACCCTTGATCAAGGTACGGTCCCCATCACTGCTCCACGGGCGCTGTCTATGGCTGTCCCATTGTGTGTCTGGATGCAAAGCAGAGGCGGTTGAGTCTCACTGAGTGCGGTGCCCTGTTTCACAATGACAAACAGTCACTTTCACTTTCACTTTCGGATCCAGATAGTTCATAGCCTGACAGTTCACACATTCTCCTTCACAGTGAATATCTACTGATTTATAGATTCAATATCGGTAGATGACAAGCTCATTGACCGCGTATGGTGTCATTTGGTGGGTTTTTGAAGGGGCGGGTCAAAACGCTCAAGAGCTACATGAAGAGCAAGTTTCCTCCATGGAAAGCTAGGCGTCTAGTGAGTTTTAGTCAGGGTAACTGGTAAATGGTGGAGAATAATCTGCACGTTTTTTTCAGTCAAAGAAACCAGCTCACTCCGAATTTGCTCACTCACGGAGCATAATTAATCATCTTTATTTTATGTGATCATTAACATCCCCCGATGCTCCGCTACAAAGTCAAAGGTTTTCAAAATTTCCAAACACAGTCGAGCTCTACTGACTGGTCCTGTCTATTGTTCATTAGCTGTCATAGTAACGTCGGCGGTGAAGTAACACGAGGAGACGTGCAGGTCTGAGTGCTGGGTGCAGTAAAGTAGAATACTGTTGAAAGACGAGGGATCTGCTGCTCCTGAATGGCCTAAATTGGCTCAGTGGAGGCCTGGCTGGCTGTGTGATGAGGAGAGAACATGCCGGCATATGAGGCAGCTGTGGAGGCAGGCAGGCAGAATTAAGGGCCTCAGCGCTCAGGCTTGGTCTCTGAGGAGCAGGCCGGCGCCAGAACCAGAACAGGGTGCTCATCCTTTTCTGTTGGGTTTCATTCAGTGGGTGTGAAGAAGAGAATGGCATGGAGGCTGAAAGAGAAGCAAGAATGTTTTATAAAATTGAGGCCAAGAGAAGTGAAAGTGGCTATATGTCATTGTGAAACGCAGCACACAGTGAACCAAAGTAGGGCAGCTATGTCCAGCACTCCGGGAACAGTGATGAGGACGGTACCTTGCTCAAGTGTTCCTCAGGGTACTCTACTGGTCTGGGATTCTAACCCACGACCTTCTGATCCTGGGGCCTAAACACGAGACCACCACTGTGGCGCATCACAATATTTTACTAGACTTTTAACCCTTGTGCTAAATTTCTACTATGATTTCTTATAAGTTACGATAATTTGCAAGTTCCCAACCAAGCAAAATTGGTTCTGCATGATTGTGCATGTTCTACATGCAGCACAGTTCTGAATAATACGAGTGGACGGCACCGATCCGAAAGCAGGTCTCCATATTGGGTCCGTTTCAGCAGAAAATGCTGGATCACATAACCAAGGGCAGAAACAGGGCTCGGGTGATGATATCAATAAGAACAACGAAACAGGACTGTGTCCCAGGGTCGGAAGGTCATGGGTTTGAATCAGTAGGTCACCCTGAGATACCCTTGAGCAAGGTACCGTCCCCATCACTGCTTTTTAGTGTTGTTTGTCCTGTCTTCCTTCCAAAGAGAAGTTGTCCTTTTTGGCCAAATTGATCACATTTAGCCAAGAGAGGCTGATTGTCAGCCAAGATTTTCAGCAAAACTGTAGGGAAACATGAAGAATTCACTTCACCATGGATCTCCATGACGACTAGGTCACTGTTAATAATGCTGTCCTGTCAGCGGTGGTTCTGGATAATTGATCTGTTGGGGTTTCATGCATGACATCCAAGAAACTGGATCTGTGCTGAAGCCACAATTGGGTTTTCAGAGCAGCAGCCGTGTTGAGGATTCTCAGAAGAAACGAGAGATCCTCTCTGAAATTTCCTTTGCAGCTTGAAGGATTGCAACTCTTTTAGACCTGCATGAAGACAGAGCTGTTCGAATCATGTCCCCAGCAAGTACCTGAAGTTTATAACTCCATAAGATTGTATATTCCTTTTTTTTCAAAAATATACACTGCATTTTAAAAAGTGACACTGTGATCTGAAGTGAGAGCGTGGAGCAGCTTGGGGAGAACCTGGAGAGATGGAGATCTGCTCTAGAGAGGAGAGGAATGGAAATCAGTAGGACTGAGACAGAATCCATGAGTGTGACTAAAAGTGAGGACAATGGAGTGGTAAATGTGGAAGAGAGGAGAAGAAGAGAGTGTTGGCAGGACGGAATGGGTGGAGAAGAGGGACAGGAGTGATCTGTGACAGACGGCTACCAGTAAGAGTGAATGGGAAGGATTACAGGATGGCAGTGAGACCAGCTATGTTGAACGTGTTGGAGACCGTGATGAAAAGACATCACGACATCACGTGTCAGAGATGAAGATGCAGAGATTTATGTTAGGAAGGAGTATGCACAGGATTACAAATGAGTATATCAGAGGGACAGCTCAGGTTGGACAATTTGGAGAAAAAGTGAGAGAAGCGAGACTGTATTGGTTTGGACATGTCCAGAGGAGAGACGAGGATTATATCAGGAGGATTTTGAAGACGGAGCTGCCAGGAAAGAGGAGAAGAGGAAGAACAAAGAGGAGCTTTATGGACGTGGTGAGAGAGGACATGCAGACGGTCCGTGTGAAAGAGGAAGATGCAGAGGACAGGAAGAAATGGAGACAGATGATCTGCTGTCCTGACCCCTAAACTGGAGCTTCAGACGTTTCGGTCTCGGTAGATTGGGTACGTTTTGCTGAAAAGGATCGTTGTGTAAAATGGAAATGGAAGGAGGGAAACGCTGATGTCCACACAAACCCCAAACATGGCCATGTTTGCAAGCCCTGTAGCATTCACTCCTTTCATAGAAAGAGAGCGCAGGACGGTGACGTAAGACAGAATACGAGCGTCCTGGTCTTTCTCAGTAGCACAAGGACAGGGACATCTGCATCCTTTCATGTTCACTGATGAAAAGACGGAACGGCAAGTGCTCTGATGGCAGGAATAGGATTGTCCCTCGGGGTGAAAGTTTACTATCCTGTGTCAGAGGGGCCATCTAAGTGAAAGTGAAAGTGACTCTTTGCCATTGTAAACAGCGCACAGTGAGCCGCAAATGGTCTTTTCTTGTGTGCCATGTAATGTTAGACATTGTCTTATGTGTGGCCCCAGGGTCCTGGAGGAAGGTGGTTTGGTTTCACTGTGTACTGTGTATATGGTTGAAATGACAATAAAAACTGACTTGACTTGAAATACATCCTCTGTATTTAACCCGCACACACCGTCCCGCACCCGGGGTGCAGTGATGGGGATGGTACATTGCTCAAGGGAACCTCAAGGCAGCCTACTGGTCTGGGATTCAAACCCGTGTCCTTCCGATCTTGGGGTCCTAATCCCTAAACAATAGCTCATCGCTGCCAAAGAACTGTGTGTGTGTGTGTGGAGCTTTGGAATTGATTGCACTCTCATGTGCAGGTTCACCTGCAGTCGCAAGTGATGTTCCGTTATTGCCTTGACAAGTGAAAAGGGAGTCTCTAAAGAACACATCAGCAGCCTGGCTGTGTTTGGCTGTGCTGTGTGCGGGGGGTTCTAGGGGTAGAACACTCACCTACAGAACAAGAGATTGTAGGTTCGAATCCCACCTCCAGCACTACCATCATTGGGTTCCTGATCCAAAAGTTACCCCAAGTTCCTCCAGGGGGGGACTGTCCCTGTAATCAAGAATGGGAAGTATCTCTAGATAAGAGCGTCTGCTAAATACTGTCAGTGTTTCCGTTTGGACAGAGTGAAATACAGACAGTCTGTAACAGTCGAACACTGACAGCATCATCTGCCCATCAGAAGTGATTCAGGTTCGCTCATTTACCGTCTCCAGATTTCCTGCCTCTTTCTAGTGTCCTTGGAAAAAAGAAATGTGTTAAAAGTGTTAATCTTTAATACTGACTCTTTCTAGAGGTAGCGCTGGTCTTGCGTTTAGCGACTAGGCCTCAGGATTTGTGGATTTGAAGAGTTTGCCCTGAGGTACCCGTGCGCAAGGTACTGTCCCCAACACTGCTCACTGGATTTGCTTGTGTGTTAATGTGGAATTGAGGGGTTAAAGTGTAATTATATTGTTGCACATTTTAGGGTAGCGGCGGGCTATCGTTTTGGGGGCTCAGAAGGTTCAAATCCCACACCAGTAGGTTGCCCTGAAGTTCCCAGGATCAAAAGGTTCATGGGTTCAAATCCTGGACCAGGAGGTTGCCCTGAGCAAGGTACCGTCCCCATCTCTGCACCCTGGGTGCTGGATATGGCCGGACCTTGTGTGCACTTTAGATACAGAGGACGTATTTGGTTGTGTCAGTGCTGTGTTGTCTCAGTGGCGGATAGTCGCTTTCACTTTCACTTCAGCCCATCATTTCTAATGGTTTGCTGAGATTCAAGATTTTTAACTTGTCAAAGTTTAATGAAACATTGTATTTTAAATCCATTAAAACCATAAAAACCATTAAAAAAAACTATTCAACCAAGGGATCTCCTGAACTGATAAAAATGATAATGACTGCAGGGAGAAAAAAAAAAAAAACCCACCAACGTCAAGCATCAGTTTTTACGCTATTTGCATGTAATAATGCGCGACTGTGTTATTTCAGCGGTGCTGTCCCATGAGCAGACTCCTCATCTCCAGAGAAGAGCGTGTTCAGCAGTAAAACAGATGCCATGGTCATGGATGTGTGGTTTTCTCCTCCTTGCTGAAGAAAAGAGGAACGCTAGCGTCACGCTCACTGGTCATCTGTACGGTGGATCCATTAGTTAGCTTGATGCTCCTTAATTCTCTTATCCAACTTACTGTAACTCCACCGGTTCTCTCACCCCGTGAACCCGCAGCCCCTTGTGCGCCGTATAACGTTCCACAAAGGTCAGCCGTTCACTAAGAGGAGCTCATAGCTCTCTTTATCGATGATAATCATCGCTTCTTTTGGAGACTTTTGCTTTTATATTCCATTTTAAAACAGTTCCACAACCTGAAACTGCTTCACCGATGTGCACGTCTCTGTTTTGACTCAGGAAATGCTACTTTAGAGGCTTTTCCCCCTAAAATTACTTGGTAAACTGTACCAGCAAGCGGAACTGCAGTATTTTCTGAGCATTCCATTTTCCAGAACGGAAATTTGAAGTCTCACTTTCTTTCTTTTGCCTATTAGTGAAATGAAAGTGAAGTGAAAGTGACTCACCGCGAAGCACAGCACACGGTTACCGACCACAACCAAATGCAACCTTGTGTTTAACCCACACACACCGTCCAGCAGGAGGTAGACATTTCCAGCACCCGGGGAGCAGTGATGGGGGCGGTACCTTGCTCAGGGCAACCTCTGGGTCCAGGATTTGAACCTTTTGATCCTGGGACCTAGTCTCTAAACACTAGACCACTGCGCCCCACTGGAACTAGTTATAGGTATAGAAATCCTCATTTCTGCCTTTAAAGGCCTCTTTTTTTCTTTCTCTGTGTCTGTGTGGCGTTGGACAGTATATTAATATTATTCTTAAAGTTATCTCCCATCACATTTTGTGTTGGAAATGAAAGCCATCAAAAAAAATAAACAAAAAAAACAACAAAAAAAAAAACGAAATAGTGCTCGGCATAAATGAAATGCAGAGATGCTTGTCCTGATGGAGGGTCAGGTCTCTGGAATCATTCATTTACTCTTTGTCTTCATTGTGGGAGTGTGATAAGATAAATGGATTTTATTGATCCGTACGGGTTGTAAAACCTCCAGTGAAGAGATGCGTCTTTTGTTGACCTGTTTGGGTTTCTTTTCAGTTTTTCGGTAAATTTGAAGGAGTGTAATCTAATTCTAGCATTAATGATTAAACTGCATTAGAAGCCTGTTGGCGCATCTGTCACTCACGGCATGTTCTCCATCGTCCCTGTTTAGTCATCGTGGATTTAAAAGATAAAGCTGCTGTGAACAACACTTTGGGATGTACATAGCTGTGCAAAAGTATTGAACCCCCCTCATTTCTTTCTATTCTGTATGAAAGTGAGACAAACACACATGTAGCTCCAGTCTAAACACAAAGAGAGTTTCATTCTAACCAGCTTTAAAGTCATTATTCACCACCACCACCGTTATTCTTCAGCACAGCCTCAACTCTCTTAGACCAGCTCCTTTCTTTAAGTCGTCGTCCGGGACACTTCTCCAGGCTTCTTGAAGGACGTCCCAAAGCTGTTCTTTGGTTGTCAGCTGCCTTTTGTTTCTCTGAGTAGATGATCCCACACTGCTTCTGAAACTGCTCAGGTACAGAGACTGGACTGAACATGAGAGACAACAACACTGTCCTTCAGGAAGATCTGGAGAAATGCTCCTCAACAACACATTAAACAAGAAAGTGGATATTTGGAAGCAAAAAATGAAGATTTCTTTGGAGAGTTAACTAAACCTTCATGGATTGAAAAAAAAACCCCAAAAAAAACAAAAAGTCTATTTCTGGTTGAACACTTTGCATGTGGGTTAAAAAGTTCTTTCCTGTCTAAGGACACAGTTCTCCCAGGTTCTGTAGTCAGGTTTGAAGGAACTGTACTCAATTTTCTACAAAGTGCTTTGATTGAGTGATTTGAGAGACGGTGCAACATTTGCAGATACGCCTACAGACCCTGAGATCCTGGTCCAGATTGTGGAAAAAGCCATGAGTCAGTAAGTTCTACTCTGTCTCCTCCCAAGAACCTTCTTTCTTTGCTCCATGCATTGATTCTTTAGTTTAATGGAGGTCTTCATTTGTTTTTTTTCAAGAAGCTGGACACAAGCATGAGGGAAATAAATCAGGCTTATTACTTGCTCTGCCAAAGCGGTTTGTCAGGAGCACACAAGACCAGAACTTTGCATTGTTCGGGTTTTTCATCCGATAGAAATAAAGAAATAAACAAGTAATGCTCTTATGCACAACAATGCTCCAGTAATCCAGAGCTGTGCTCAGCAGTTGCTAGGACACTCAGCCACTTGCAGTTGCCATGGAGGATCTCAAGGGCATAATACAGTGTCCAGATAAACCTTGTTGGAGATAAGACCAGCATGTTCAAGTGCAGACCCTCCTTAATTCATTACCAGGCCGTCCGTATCAGAGCCGCTGTCCTCTTCAATTACAATTAACTCAAAGAGCTGCTCTCTGCTGCCTTTCTCTTTTCTGTTCATCCTCTATCACTCGTCATGTTTCACTCCAGCTGTGGGACGTTCTGTCAGAGGCCGTTTTATGATTTTGTCTCTTGCAGCAAATGGTGTGTCAGTGTTAAGGTGGGAGTATTATGTCACTTGGCAGGGCTTATTGATTTGGTACTTTGCTGCTAATCTAAAAAGGTGGTGCTGTCTCCTCACAGCAAGAACGTTCGATTCCCAGGTGGGACGGTATGGATCCTTTCTGTGTGGAGTGGACATATCCTCCCCGTGTCTTTGTGCGTTTCCTCCGGGAACTCCGGTTTCCTCCCGCCGTCCTGCAGGTGGAGATGCTAAATTGTCCCCTAGGTGTGAGTGTGTGTGTGTGTGTGTGTGCC
>CM029389.1:15642988-15655488 GCA_017165825.1 Hepsetus odoe
ATTAAATTTTACCATGTCGTGTTGTTCCCTGCTCTCCTCTCTGTTCAGTGACTGACTTTCTTTCTTTCTTTCTTTCTTTCTTTCTTTCTTTCTTTCTTTCTTATCTGCTGCATTTCTGTGGTAAAAGAGCTTCTCCTATCATTGAGCACAAATAACAGAATCTATTACATCGTCCATCATCCGCTCACTGATTTATTTCATGTGATCAGATATTGATCACAGTTAGCTTTGTTTTATTGCTGGATTCCTTCGGAGACTGTAACAGTATTTCATGAACGGCCTTTTTCTCCAGGCGGTTCTTCTGAGTCAACTCAGTCAGAAACAAGTCTGGAGGCACTTTGTCACAGTTTATTTTTTGGAGCATGTTCTCGGTTTGGTTTTATGGAAGATGTTCTCGGTTTGGTTTTATGGAAGATGTTCTAGGTTTGGTTTTTATGGAAGATGTTCTCGGTTTGGTTTTATGGAAGATGTTCTCGGTTTGGTTTTATGGAAGATGTTGTTGGTTTGGTTTTTATGGAAGATGTTGTTGGTTTGGTTTTTATGGAAGATGTTGTTGGTTTGGTTTTATTGAAGATGTTGGTTTGGTTTTTATGGAAGATGTTGTTGGTTTGGTTTTATGGAAGATGTTGGTTTGGTTTTTATGGAAGATGTTCTAGGTTTGGTTTTTATGGAAGATGTTGTTGGTTTGGGTTTTATGGAAGATGTTGTTGGTTTGGTTTTATGGAAGATGTTGTTGGTTTGGTTTTATTGAAGATGTTGGTTTGGTTTTTATGGAAGATGTTCTAGGTTTGGTTTTTATGGAAGATGTTCTAGGTTTGGTTTTTATGGAAGATGTTGTTGGTTTGGTTTTTATGGAAGATGTTGTTGGTTTGGTTTTTATGGAAGATGTTCTAGGTTTGGTTTTTATGGAAGATGTTCTAGGTTTGGTTTTTATGGAAGATGTTGTTGGTTTGGTTTTTATGGAAGATGTTCTAGGTTTGGTTTATGGAAGATGTTGGTGGGGCAGCGGTGGCCTAGTGGTTAGGGTGTTGGCCACATGATCAGAGGATCGGGGGTTCGAACCCCTTCCCAATAGTTTGCCCTGAGGTACCCTTGAGCAAGGTGCCGTTCCTGTCTCTCTCTTCCCTGCGAGGGGCTGGCGACCTGTCCAAGGGCTGTCCTTCGCCCTGTGTGCGCTGGGTTGGACTCCAGCACTCCCCCGTGACCCCATTTGGGACAAGCGGCCGAAGGTGTTGGTTTGGTTTTATGGAAGATGTTCTGGATTTGGTCAATGCGACACATCGTAGTTTCTCTCTTTAATGAGTTTTGTGGGGAAAGTCGTTCTGTGGTTGAGTTCTGTCACAGATCAGCCTGAGATGGTAATCGCAGCCCTCTGGTGTTGATTGCTTGATGCGGATGCTGAGGTTTCCTCCATGCCGGTGGGGGGTCTGTATAATCCTAAACCCTGCAGCTGAAGATATGACTATCCCACATAGTCCAGCTAAGGAGGATTGTTCTGCATAACGAATCTTCTAAAATCTTTTGTGTGTGCATGCATTTAATGAACTAAATTTCATATTTTTTTCAGTTGAAATGCAGCAGTTTGCACCCTCTTAAAAAACCACAACTAGGTTTTTACTCCACATTCTCCAGATGCTTGATCTAAGGGCAGCAGTGGCCTAGTGTTTAGGGAAGATGCCCCAGGACCGGGAGGTCATGGGTTTGAATCCCAGACCAGTAGGTTGCCCTGAAGTACAGTATCTCACAAAAGTGAGTACACCCCTCACATTTTTGTAAATGTTATTGTATCTTTTGATGGGACAGCACTGGAGATAGGACACTCTGATCCAGTGTAAAGTAGTCGGTGTGTTCAGCTTGTAGAACAGTGTCAATTTACCGTCCCCTCGAAATAATTCAAAACACAGCCATTAATGTCTAAACCACTGGTAACAAAAGTGAGGGCACCCCTGAGTGAAAAATGTCCACATTGTGCCCAATTAGCCATTTTCCCTTCCTGGTGTCATGTGGCTCATGTGCTTCAAGGTCTCAGGTGTGAATGGGAAGCAGGTGTGTTAAATTTGGTGTTATCGCTTTCACACTCACTCCAAGTTCAACATGGCACCTCATGGCAAAGAACTCTCTGAGGATCTGAAAAAAAGATAACACTACATAAAGATGCCTCAGCTATAAGAAGACCGACACCCTGAAACTGAGCTGTAGCACAGTGGCCAAGACCAGGCAGCGGTTTAACAGGACCGGTTCCACTCAGAACCAAAGAAGTTGAGGGCACGTGCTCAGCGTCATATCCAGGTTGTCTTTTGAAAATAGACTGTTGAAGACAAGCCGACTCAGGACGTGGATCACTGGAAACATGTCCTGTGGTCTGATGAGACCAAGATTAATTTATTTGGTTCAGATGGTGTCAAGCGTGTGGCAGCAACCAGGTGAGGAGTACAAAGACAAGTGTGTCTTGCCTGCAGTAAAGCATGGCGGTGGGAGTGTCATGGTTTGGGGCTGCATGAGTGCTGCCGGCACTGGAGCTACAGTTGTGCCATTGAGGGAACTATGAATACCAACATGTACTGTGACTGAAGCAGAGCAGGTTCCCCTCCCTTCAGAAACTGGACCATAGGGCAGTGTTCCAACATGATAACGACCCCAAACTCACCTCCAAGACGACCACCGCCTCGCTAAAGAAAGGGTGAAGGTGCTGGACTGGCCAAGCATGTCTCCAGACCTAAACCCTACTGAGCATCTATGGGGCTTCCTCAAATGGAGGGTGGAGGAGCTCAAGGTCTCTAACATCCACCAGCTCTGTGATGTCATCATGGAGGAGTGGAAGAGGATTCCAGTGGCGACCTGTGAAGCTCTAGGGAACTCCATGCCCAAGAGAGTTCAGGCAGTGCTGGAAAATAATGGTGGCCACACAAAATATCGACACTTTGGGCACAATGTGGACATTTTTCACTCAGGGGTGATATACTGTATCATTAAATACATGATGATTAATCATCAAGGTGCAGTCCACATCATTGCTTCCCGGGCGCATTAAGTAGCTTCCCCCTGCTGCACGGTGTGTGTGGGGGAAATGCAGAGGACGCATTTGGTTGCATTTGGATTTTTTTGTTTATATTGTTCTTCATTTGATTCTCTTTGTGAGCTGACGTGAGTACAGGACCGTCTCAGTGCTTGAGGACCTGCCGGGAGACGTGTGCGTTATCCTGTGTTTGTCTTCGGCTTGAGGTGGGGAGACATTCAGTTATTCATGTTCAGGGCCCAAAATAAATCCTGCATATTTCCACAACCGATTCCCGGCGGTCTTTCGGAAAGCCTGTGCTGATCTCTGGATGTGTTCTGTCGGGCCATGGCCTACTTTATCGACTGCTTGAGCTCTGGGGAGGGGGGCCCGGTTGGCCCGGGCGCCACTGTTCGGAAGTGCGAAGGATAAACATGGCAGGAACACAATATCTCCGTACGGCGGCTCCGGGGGGGGCCTTAATGACGTTTGCAGCACTGTGGTGCAGAGCACTGAGCCACTTCCTGTGTCCTCCTGTCCTGGAACGGGACACACAGGGTTTATGGGTTCCTGCCGTTACCAGAAGCTCTTTTTTTGGCTCGCGACTGCATGCATGCGCATATGTGTACGTTATTATCGAAAAGAAGAAAAAAAAAAACGACCCATTTGTGAATCATGAATCACCCAGAATACTCCGGCTGAGTCAGATCTTACGTTCAGGGATACATGCCGGAAATAAAGGACAGCCAATGAGGCGGAGACACCGTATCGTTTTAGGTCATACAATATAAACAACTTATTCTTCTCAGACTAAACATTGGATTAATAATTGATTGAATTCTAATACAATCGATTCAAAATGCACAACGGATTTTATTTGCACTCAAAAAAAATCTGATATCAAACCTAAAAAATCCAATATTTCCAACTTTGACAGAAAATGAGGGAAAACTCAGTATTTAAAACAACAGTGCAGGTATTTTTGATGCTATTTAGATCATATATTATATATATATTGTGTATTTCTGTATATATTAATTATAGCTAACATAGATATGTTCTTAAATCATCACATCAAGACCCATCATCCCTTGAGTTTCACACCATCAGCAAAAGTAATAATAATTAGATAATTCAATAATAAAAAGGCCAACAAGGTTATTTTTCTTCTATGTAATTCTGAAGTGATGTGTAGTGTGTCTTTACGTAATCTACACGTCTTAAACTTCAACACTGTCCTACTCAGCATCACCTCACGCCATGGTTTAGATCCTGGAAGAAACGAGGTGGCATCAGCCTCTAACTGAAGATGGGCAAGAGAAGAAATGCACCATGGTTTGGATTATCTGTGTTCAAACACTGCTCCTGTATTTCTGGGCCAAAAAAAAGAGATAATCTCAGGGATAATCATTTCCCTCCCCCAAAAAAATAAAACGAGAATGATTGAAATACAAGGGAGGCATCATTTGTTCAGTTTTAGGACGCTGTTACGTGCGGATGTCCTCTCAGAGCCGATTAGGTCAAATCCTTAAGTGGGACTCCTTATAGGCTGAGGCTGGCGCGTCCATCCAATCAGAGCAAGGCTAAATCTCCTAATCCAACCCCTGCCCCAGACTGACTCCTCCCCCTTCTTGCATGATAGTTTATGCTAGCCTCGTTCTGATCTCCCAGCAGTCCTGCTTTTTAAGCTGGATGGGAGGCAAGAGGATGAGGGTGGACGCGGACGCTGGGACACGCAACATGAAGGATGCTGAAAAAGAGCAAGACCTGGTGTAGAGACTGCTTCTCGCAGGGTTTCATCAGACAGGATTTGGTGAGCAGGTTGAGGTCTTTTCTTTTTGGAATCGCACGTTTCACTTGAATTTACCCGTGACGGGAAGACAGGACGTGTCTAGAAGAGATTTCTGGACTGGATTTGATGGTAGTGGATTTAGAGGACAGACTGAAGATACACGAAGATACAGCAAGGCAGGGTCCTCAAACGTTCAGTACATGTTCTTGTGTCTCGCATGGTCTGAGCTTATTTTTAATTCGGTTCTCTGCGTGAAGTTGCCGTCACCTCTCACACTTCTGACTCCACCTCGTTTGCTTTTGCCTTGTGTGCTTTTCCAAATCGCCTCCACACCTGAGAAGTTTCTTTCCTGTACATGTCTGAGAGAGAGTGTGTGTGTGTGTGTGTGTGTGTGTGTGTGTGTGGATTAATGCCCCACTTTTCAGCACCCGCTCCTGAGCATTGCTTGAACCGCAGAAGCTGAAACGAATGCGAGAATTAGTGCGATCCTCTGTTCCATCTTCAGGTCAGGGGCAATGGTGACCTAGTGTTTAGGTACTAGGCCCCAGGATCGGAAGGTTGTGGGATCTAATCCCAGATCGTTAGGTTGCCCTGAGGTACCCTTGAGCAAGGTACTGTCCAAATCACTGCTCCCCGGGCGCTGGAGCATGGCCCTCCCATTGTGGGTATGGATGAAAAGCAGAGGATGTTGCGTCTCTTTCACAACGGCAAACAGTCCCTTTCACGTTCACTTAAGGATCTAGATATTATATTTGAGCAAGGTACCGTCCCCATCCCTGTTCCCCTGGATCTGAATGACTTCGTCAAGGGCCAGATTATGATGGTGAAATGTTGGAACATCTACAAAGTGACAATGTTTACCTAAAGTGCCTGCTACCAAAAGTGGTCCAAGAACAGAACAGACTGACAACAGGGTCCTGAGCACCCATGGCTCACTGAAGATGACCCAGTCCCACAGAAGGGCTACTTTAGCAAAGTGGGTGTTGTGGGCAGCACTGTCACCTCACAGTGAGAAGGTCCTGGGTTGGATTCCCAGGTGGGACGGTCTGGGTCCTGTCTGTGTGGAGTGGACGTGTTCTCCCTGTGTTGGTAGGTTTCCTCCAAGAGCTCTGGTTCCCTCCCACCGTCATAAGACCTGCACGTCAGGTGGACTGGAGATGCTAAATGGTCCCCCTAGGTGTGTCTGGCGACCTGTCCAGGGTCCAGCCTTTCATACTGTGAGCGCTCGGATAGACAACCCTAATCAAGACAAGCGGCTCAGAAAATGAGTGAGTGAGTAAGTGAGAGACATGGCTCAATCCGTTGACTAGCACTAGACCATAGGTGGGAGGGGGAATTGTTTTTTCTTCCATTTTTTCTATTTTTCCTATTTTTCAGCATTCTATTCGTCTTATTTCTCTTAAAGACGTTCTCAGACACATCAGAGCTTTTAAATCAGTCTTTTCCATGAAGCCAAAGTACATGAGGTGAACTATCAGAATTTAAAAAAGACTAAAGACCCAACCTTCCCAGCGCCCCAGTGAGCACATTTCATTGTGAAATACCCAAAACCAGAAATCCATGTTGTAGCGGACAATATCAGTGTGTGAATAAACGATCTAGACGTTAAGATTATGAGTGCGCTGTGGAGGAACACGTGATTACTGGAGGACTTTGTGTGTTTGGCCGTTTTGCCGGGACAGGAGGTCTGGCTTGTGTTTTTGAGACACTCAGGACTGTCTGCTCCGCACTGGACTAAACTGTAGCTTTGTGACGTAATACCTTAGCCTGCCAATTTGTGTGTGTGTGTGTGTGTGTGTGTGAGAGAGAGAGAGAGAGAGAGAGAGAGAGAGAGAGAGAGAGAGAATGTATGAGAAATGCTCGGATGGACAATCAGGCTGGGAATCAGAAGCATACAAAAACAAAACCAAGAGAGATCAGAGAGACTGTGGGAGAGAGAAAGAGAAAAAGAGAGTGAAAGAGAGAGTGAGAGAAGGGATGAATAACTGTGTTTACCAGATCTTTACAGAATTTCACATTAAAACTATCTTAAGGGGTTCTGTCCCTCAAGAACACACACACACACACACCCCCACTTGGCAGCGTAATATTTATGGACGAGGCCCTGGGGTCGGTAGGCCGTAGGTTTCAAATCCTGGACCAGTAGGTTGGTCCTGATCAAGGTACCATCACCATCGTTGCTCCCCGGCTGCTGGATATTTCTGCCCCCTGCTGGACGGTGTGTGTGTGTGTGTGGCTTAAATACAGAGGATGTGTTTGGTTACAGTTCACTGTGTTCACAATGACCAATAGTCACTTTCACTTCACTTTCACTTTCACACACACACACGCACACGCGCGCACACACACACACACACACACACAGTGTTGGGCCTCTTGCTGACAAGTTCCTTCTACTCAACAGACACACATGCTTATCATGCAGGCCGACAGAAGCTGAGCGACCACACACACACACACACACACACACACACACACACACACACACACATCATTCTGCTGTGGCAGCAATTTAGATTTGTGAATGGAGCAAGGCTCTGGTCCTACTGAATGATATATGAGGCAGGCTGATGGAGAACACTGTGCATGTGTGCGCACACACACACACACACACACACACACTCACACTCACACTCACACACTCCATGATCCGTCCGATCCGATTTCAGTTACCGCCCACGGAGCATTTCCGTCGTCATGAAGTAAGGCTTTAAAAACAATCAGATCTGCCAGGAAATGCACCAAAATGCATCTGCAACAAAAACACAATGTTTTTCTTCTTCATGCGAGTGTAGAAACAGGACCTCAGTGTCGGGTTTATCTCTGACCGCTGATCCCTTTCTCGTGAACTGATCTGGTTTAACAACATTTAATACACATTTAGATTTAACGTTTATTTAATAACCTCAGAAAGTACCGAATGACAATCAAATCATATCATTACATCGTGGAGTATTTAACGTGAATGGATTTTATACCAACATAACCCAGCTTTTAAGGATAAAACCGTACCTTTGGTAACCGCTGGCAACAGTTGTTTTATTCGTATATCTTTGTCGTTAATTATATATTTAAAGGTAAAATGAACATAAGTGCTCGTTCTGCACAACCGCTTTACAAAGTCATCGTTCTTTGGGATGCCGTGTTAAAATAAGCGGCTTAATTCTTCACTCCTGGTACCGCTTCACTCTAAACCAGGAAATTCCTTTTAACGTGCAGAGTGTTCCTCGTCTGAAAGAAAAGTTAGATCTTTTTAACTGATGCGAAATGTAGGATGACAACAGATGCTGGTTGCATCTGGAGCATGCTTTTGAACTTTATGTGGGTCAGACGAATGTAGCGCTCAGGAGGGAGAAGAGAAAAAGGAGCCAAGATATGAAAAGAGGAGCCCTTTTCCCTTCTCCAGCTTGGAATCTCTGTTGGATATCTGTAGACCAAAGATAGATCTTCATCCCCTGCAGACCGAGCTTGTATGTTAAGGCTTCTAATGACGTCTGTTTGCTTTGTACTTATTTTTTTGGTACTTCACCTGAGCTCTGATGTTTCCCTCGTCTCTCTTGTGTCCGGCAGGAAGAGAAGCCCTTCAGCATCCAGGGACCCGAACCAAAAGTACGACCAAAGGGAGGAGCGGGCCGAGCCCTCGCAGTATGCACCGGGGGCGGGCGGCATGCCGCGATCACCGTCTGACTACGGGGCCGGGGATCGGCAGCGGCGTGGGGGCTACGGTCCGTACGAGGACTTGGAGACGGCGCGCGGGGCTTATCGTGCCCGGCGAGGTGGCTGGCACTCCCAGGAGGAGTACCCGCCTGAGCCTGGCTTCATCCCGGACGGCCCGTTGCTGAGCGAGCATGAGCTTCAGAGGCAGCGGCAGGAGGAGTATCAGACCCGTTACTGCAGCGACCCCAACCTGGCCCGGTATCCGGTTAAACCGCAGCCATACGAGGAGCAGATGCGCATGCACGCTGAAATGTCCCGCTTCCGGCACGAGCGTCGCCATAGTGACGTCTCGCTGGCGTACACGGAGATGGACGACCGCTTGGGACCCCCTCTGAGGGCTCATTACCCGACTGGGCCGGGCCACCCACACCATCGAACCTCCAACCACAGCCCGCCGGCGGGGGGTGGACCTGTGGGGGTGGAGCCGCCCCCGTTGAGGCGGGGTCAGCAGCACCTGGAGCCTGGCTCGGCCGTGCGGAAGAGCAAGCGGGAGAAGATGGAGAGCATGCTTCGCAACGATTCGCTCAGCTCCGACCAGTCCGAATCGGTGCGACCGCCGCCGCCCAAGCCGCACAAGAA
This sequence comes from Hepsetus odoe, assembly GCA_017165825.1. Lineage (NCBI taxonomy): Eukaryota > Metazoa > Chordata > Actinopteri > Characiformes > Hepsetidae > Hepsetus > Hepsetus odoe. The sequence goes on from CM029389.1 coordinate 15,652,072, forward strand.
CAAGCGTGGAGGCAAAATGAGGCAGGTGTCCCTCAGCAGCTCAGAGGAGGAGCTGGCCACCACGCCCGAGTACACCAGCTGCGAGGACGTGGAGATTGAGAGTGAGTCGGTCAGCGAGAAAGGTAAGAAAATGTAAAGATGGTGAGACACGTGCAGGAGTCCCGTTTACATAATAACCGTCCTGTATCAGAGGAACTGCTTCATTATTAATTCCAGTTTCCAAAACATCTGCATCATTCTGTGGTACTGAGTCACTTAGTGAATAAGGTTCCTTCAAGGTGGACAAACGGAACCAGGGGTCATGATTTCATCAACACACACACACACACATATATATATATATATTTACTGTCCTAAACCACCAGTGATTTTAAAGGTTTTTTTTTCATTTTGTACCCTCTATGCAATGCTGATGATAAAGATAATGATAAATCAGACAAAATAGGCCTCCTTTTTATGCTATTTTGGTAAAATAGCTTTTAGGCTAATCTTTAGCTCAGTCCCAGACATTAGATGACATACTCTTAGCCTGTCATGGAATTTTTGCGAGGTTTTTACAGATTGAATCATTTCCTGTGAACAATACTTTCTTAATAACTTTATTTATAAAAGCACTTTTTGCATCCTTATTTTTATCTTAACCACCATTGATTTGTGCAGATATTTGGTGAAATTGGTCAAATTTCCCTTTAAAGTCATTTTTATTATGGTGCATCTCTTAAAGCAGTCCAAACATCTGATAATAATGTTGAGTTTTAGCTGGAAGGCATTATGCTGACTGTGCTGAAATCCCTCTCGGGTTGTTAGCTGTGTTAACAGAGTTGGGGGAAGTGTTTTTCTTTAGACAGTAGATAGTTTTGCTGCTTTTTTCTGTGTTAAATGTTAATATAAAGCACCGTTCAAAGGTTTGGAATCACTGATTCATGCTCATCAGTAATGTAAATCCAGTGTCCCGGATCTGGATTAAAACCCAAGCCTGGAAAGACTTTCAAAATATTAAAAATGTTTAAAATATTAAAAGTATCTGCAGGAAATGTTCCTTTTTCACTTACTTGCTGTAAAATCCCCAGAACAAACCTGCTCCGATCAAACACGGACGCAGTGGGACATAACTTTGTCCTAGAGGACTGGAAGACAAAAGTCCATTTAATGTCTTGTTCGTCTCCTAGTAACATCTAGAAGAGACTGGATAAGACATCCAACACTCATTTTCTGAGCCGCTTGTCCTGATTAGGGTCACAGACAGCGCTGCTGTCTTTCCCAGCTCTCACAGGGCGAAAAGCAGGGACACTCTGGACAGGTCGCCCCGCACAGACACACACGCTCACGCTTTTGGGACGATGTAGCACCTCCAGTCCACCTGACCTGTATGTCTTTGGACTCTAATGTGACGTATTTTGCAGCATATTGACCCCTGATTTTTGGAAATGTGTGATATCGGTCTCCATATCGGCTGCGTTTGTTATTAAACCACTGATTCCAAACTTTTGAACAATAGTTTAGGCCCAGGAAGTGTTCTCCATGATGCTTAACTTCCTTCAACGCTAGAAATTTTCTCCAAGATGTGTGGGAGTGTGTTTTGTGTCTGAGAGAAGGTACATGGGAGTGTGTGTGTGTGTGTGCCTGGAAGCAGAGTGTGTGTGTCCCATTACTCTTTCCCTTTTACTCTTTGTGGGTTTAAATGTAGGTGTGTGTGTGTGTGTGTGTGTGTGTGTGTGTGTGTGTGTGTCTCAGGCTGACATAGCTGCCCTCTTTTTTTTTGGCCCATCCTCCTCCAGCATCCTGGTCTGATCTCTCGGTTCATTCCGTTTTAATGGACTCTGTTACATAACAAAGGAGAAGAAAAAACGAGAGGAGAGAACGGCTGAAAAGAGCGAGGGATGCTCATAGAGAGGTGGAGGAGACCGGCTGGGAGCTTTTCCATGAAAAAAGGATTGTTCCTGCGCGATAAAGCAGTCCAGTTACGCTGATGTCCTCCGGTGGAGAGACGTCAGCTCGTGGGGTCCTCGAGGCTGGGAGTTGTGTCATTACATCTTTAGATTAATTAAAGACGGTGCAGCAAAGCTAATTAAAATTTGGAGGGTAATTACATCGTTCCCATCAGGATTCACCTACAGACCGCGGAGCAGGCCGCGACGGGGCGGAATTCTCCGTCGACCGCATGCTTTACAAATTCGATATTGTTCCGTTAGGGTATAAGCTCCGGGATCGGAGGGCCGTTGGCTCGAATCCCAAACCAGTAGGCTGTCCTGAGGATCCCTTGATCAAGGTACCGTACCCATCACTGCTCCCCAGGTGCTGGACATGCCTGCCCCCTGCTGGACAGTGTGTATATGTGGGTTAAATACAGAGGATGTGTGTTTGGCCGTGGATCACTGCGTTCACAAGCACAATTATAAAGCAGCATCCATTTCATCCCGGGGTAATTAGCTCAGTTAGCTTATTCGTACACATTGTGGATTTTAATCTTCTATTTAAAGTCAATATTTATTGCTAGAACCTTAAATGTTTCAGTGTCTCTTCTCCCAGTATGGTTCAGTGCTACTAAACACCACCGGAGTGTATTAAACTTCAGGAGCACAACTTTTTAGGCTGGGCCTGAAGCCAGGTTTACTCCGAGACATGAAGGCAGCTTCCCTGTGGGTGACGTCCAAAGAAGAGAGAGACAGAGGCCGACGACGGGACAGACAGGACGGAGTGGAAAGGGAGCTAAAGAGAAGGAGTGTGAGAGATCCAGAGGCCCAGTCGCGCTCTCTTATATAACTGTTCTGAGTGCGAAGGGTGGAACGCAGCCCTGCATTATTGACGCCCGAGATTTCCAGGTTGGAGCGCCGGCTCTGACAACAGAGCGGAGAGACGGCAGCTTCCTCTGAAGGTTTTCTTTTTTTCCCCTGACGGCGGAGAGGGAAAACACTTCAGCCCAGATAAGGCCACCTGTCCTGACGCCTTTACGAGATGTGAGGGCCGAGAGGTGCCGCGTGAAAATGGCTTAAGACGGAGAATCTGCGGTGGCCCTTTAACCGTCTAGCGAAAGGCCTCCTTCACACGACTCCTTAAACCGGCCAGACGGGACGTTTTCACCTTCCTCTCTGTAAACGTGAAAGTGAAAGTGACTGTCATTGTGAACCTGCAGTCAACCACAGCCAAACACATCCTCTGAATTTAACCCACACGCACCGTCCAGCCATACATCCAGCACCCGGGGAGCAGTGATTGGGATGGTACCTTGCTAATGTGCGCTTCGGGGCACCCTATTGATTCAATCTTGGGGAGTCCACTAGGACACCACGGACCCATACCCACACTTTACTTTATTCTTCTACTGGAGTTCTCAGAGCCGTAAGCCGAGGTTCTACAGCAGGTCGAACACTGCGGCTGCAAACCTTGTCTTGAGAACTTGAGCTGACCCTTCACTAA
>CM029389.1:15660488-15692988 GCA_017165825.1 Hepsetus odoe
TGCATGCCCTTCTCACTTTTCTTTTCTGTCGTTGCCATGTGGAGACCACGCCTTTTCACACCAAGGCTTACAGGCCTCTCAGCGATAGGCCCCAGACCCTCTCCTCTGGGGGACGCCCTCTTTAACCCCCCAACCAACCCCATCCCGACCCCCCAAACACACAACCGGACAGGCCCACCTCACGACCCACCACTCTCCTCCGACTCCAGCAGAAACGTACCTGAGCTCCTGGAAGGGTCCGGGAGGGGGATTTGTTTTGGGCACAGACGAGTTGTTTTTCTTTTTTCCCTTTCACTGTCAGATGAGCTGTGGTTCATGTGATTCTTCAGGGGCGATCCTCGCGCTTCCTCCATCCTGCTCTCTGTGTTTTTGTTCTTCACTTCTTTCTTTATCGCGGGGCGGGGTGGGTTTTCTGGGCGGGGTCATGCTGGAGCTTGGGGGGAGGGGCTTTGCATGCGAATCACTACCACAACATTTGATCACATCAACGATCCTTCACAATAAACGCAGCAGTGAAAATGAGAGATAATGACTTTTTATTCGTTTTTACTTTTCAAGCAAAGGGTCCTTTATTAGCCGTAGGTCTGGATCTGTAAGAAATAAAAAAAAAAATCAGTATTTTGATGATCAAAACTATTGCCTATTAAGAGGTTAATCATCGCAAGAGTCATTTTTAGGGATGGTTGAACCAACAGGCTTTATTTTCCTCATTTTCCCCCTAAAATGTGGCGTTTTTTACCATTTTTAAAGATTTTTAAGAATTTCTTACCGATCCAGGCCTAAAAAAATAAAAACATTTTATTTCTTAGAATTAAATTATTTCTGTAAATCTAGAGCAATTTTTATAGACGGGGGCGACAAAGTAACAACACCCCGGGAGGAAGGAATTCAAGAGCCTCTCTTCGTGTTTAAGTTTTAGATATTTTTTTTCTTACCTAAACCTTTGGATGAGAAAAAGTTCATGTGATCATCTGAATGCTAAAACTGAGCGCTCCTCCCCCTCCCCCACCGTGGTTTGTTTTCATTATTGGGTTTTTTGGAAGGACTAGGTTGTAAGTTGAGTTCTGTTTAAATTCGACCTCGTAGCATCCTGTCACGTGGCAGCCGTCCAAGGACGGGGATCGTCTGATTGGTCGGATTCTGCTGAACAAGCGTCTGAAGGATGGCAGCGTGCCCCGGGACTCCGGCGCGCTCTTGGGCCTAAAGGTGAGTCCGAGCGAATGAGTGTCCCTTGTCCACATGGACCTTGTCTTGTAGTGGACTGTAAGGTTGATATTTTAATTTCTGTGTGTCATCGTTAAGGGCTTCATCGTTTTTTATACCTGTGTGGACCAGCCTTCTGTTTTTATGGACGTGAAAATATTGTCTTTGCTTTAAAAGTCTTTGTGTGTTATGTTGATTTTGACGTTTTAGTCTCATTTTTCAAAAGCAGAACAGAACAGAATGGCTGATTTCATCTCAGGGCAGCATTTGTAACATTAAAAAGTCTTTTATAACATGTAACGTGATGTGATGAATCATTCGGTGAATACTGGAAGTTTGTGTGGACGCTAGTGAGACTGATTATTCGCTCACCGATCGTTTGTTTGTTAGTTCCTTCAATGATTTTCATTTCCCCTCTGGTTTGTTTTTCATGTCTTCCGGTCCTCTGCATCTTCCTCTTTCACACCGTCCCCCTGCACGTCCTCTCTCACCACGTCCATAAACCTCCTCTTTGTCCTTTCTCTTCTCCTCTTTCCTGGCAGCTCCATCTTCAACGTCCTCCTGATCTGCTCCTCGTCTCTCTTCTGGACATGTCCAAACCAACACAGTCTCACTTCTCTCACTTTGTCTCCCGATCGTCCAACCTGAGCTGTCCCTCTAATATACTCCTTCTAATCCTGTCCATCCTCGTCCCTCCTGACACAAATCTCAGCATCTTTAACTCCGACACTGGTCCGTGTAACATAGCTGGTCTCACTAATATCTCCAACCTGTGTAACATAGCTTATCTCACTATCATCTCCAGCCTGTATAACATAGCTGGTCTCAAGACTGTCTCCAGCCTGTATAACATACATGGTCTAACTACCATCTCCATCCTGTATAACATACCTGGTCTCACTACCACCTCCAACCCCTATCACATACCTGGTCTCACTACTGTCTCTAACATAGCTTATCTCACTATCATCTCCAGCCTGTATAACATACATGGTCTAACTACCATCTCCAGCCCCATATAACATAGCTGGTCACACTACCTTATAAACCTTATAAACCTTCCCTTTCACACTTGCTGGTCCCCGTCTGTCACAGATCACTCCTGTCACTCTTCACCCACTGCACTCTTCTCCTCTCTTCCACACTCGCCGATACTCTGAAGTGCTGATCCCAAGTATTGAGTGAACTTCCTAAATGATGCTCTTGTGGCAAAGTGCTGCCGTGTTCGTTTACTCTCTTTTCAGCAGCTTGCTGATCACACACACACACACACACACACACACACACACGCACGATCAACGCACTAGTGCCATTCCCTGCGGCTCAGTGCCTCACGTTACATAAAACCATTTTCATCCAGCTCTGTAATCTCCTTTTGTGCGTTTGCACTGGGCTGCCATTAGTGTGGATTTGATGTGTGTGACGCTCTGAGGAGGCCAATGCGTTCGCGGGACTTACAGTACAGATAGAACCGATCCCGCAGGCCTTTCCCAACCGCCCGCTCATTTCAGCACCGCGGACAGCTCTCCGCAACACAGCGCGGGCACAAAACCTCGGACATCTTTTATCCTTCTTCCGCAGTGCCGCGGTGGGAGGGACACATCAGGACAAATTCATTTTAATCCTTTTACAGCCGTCTGAGAGCAGTGGTCTAGGGTTAAGGACGAGGCCCCGGTATCGGAGTTTGTGGGTTAGAATCCCGGACCAGCAGGTTGCCCCGAGGTACCCTCGAGCAAGGTACCGTCTCCCTCACTGCTCCGTCGGCGCTGGATATGCCTGCCCCCTGCTGGGCAGTGTTTGTGGATTAAATGCATAGGATGTATTTAATACATTAATATTTAATTGTATTTTTACAGATCATCCAGCCCCAGTGAGTTTAACTGGAGGGCATGGTTTTAGACCACACACATTATTAGAGTAAAGCATTATTCCAGCAGCCAAGTATGAACCAAAGTGTGCAGAAAGATATAAAATCTTATAAAACAAGAAACCCGATCGATCGCTCGCCTGCTGACTCTCCTTGTCACGGCAGGCGGCGCTCTGCTCTGGACGCTCCTGCCGTCTGATTAAGGACGACAGGTGCGTCTCACTGGAGAAGGGTTTAAAGGTCCCGTTGAGTCAGAGCAGAGCGTCAGTCATTCTTGGTGTATTTATGTCCTTTTTTTAAAATAAAATCCAGTCACAGATCCCTGACTCCACCTTTACGTCCTACTCACACCAGCCCGGCGTGACTCGCCTTTTCATAAATGTGTTTTACTGGTTGTTTGCCTCTATTAACGCTGTGCTGGGCATCTTCCAGATGTTCGACTTCACCATCAGAACGCCTTCATCTTTAGGTGTGCTTTAAGGCTGCAGGATTTCAGCGTAACGGTGTAAACCTGGTGAATCTGTCTCTTTTGGGCAGGTGGTTGGGGGAAAGATGACGGAGTCTGGTAGACTTTGTGCTTTCATCACCAAAGTAAGGAAAGGAAGTTTAGCAGACACTGTTGGACACCTCAGACCAGGTATTTCTTCTTGACTCTTGTGATCAAAAGTTTACTCACAAACGTTGTTTTTGAGCTTTTAAGTATTTTTGGGGCATTTTAACAACAAATAAGATCTACTTGACTTTCTATGGGTGAAGAAGCACTTCAATAAATCTTTCTGAATCTTTAATCAACCCTTTCAACCCTTTGAAGTGGTTTTTCGTGATTAATTATAAGCTGCTTTAAACAATTTATTGCTATGAAACCGCTACGTTATGCTCTTCTGAGTAAGTCGTTAAAACCACGAGCTCAGATATGACGTTAATATCTAGTGAGGTTCTGCTGAATCATAATGTGAGGAGCCCGGGGCAGCGGCGGTCTAGTGGACTTCCCGGGATCGGAAGGTCGTGGGTTCGAATCCCAGACCTGTAGTCTGCCCTGAGGTTTCCTTGATCAAAGGACCGTCCCCATCACTGCCCCCCGGGTGCCCCCTGCTGGCCGGTGTGTGTAAAACACAGAGGATGTTTTAAAACACAGACGATTGTGGTTCTGTGTGTTCACGATGGCTAATAGTCACTTTCACTTTGCCAACTTCTCCAACTTCTGTTCTTCCGTCCTGCAGGCGATCAGGTCTTAGAGTGGAACGGGAGGAATTTACAAGGAGCCACTTTTAAAGAAGTTTACAATATCATTTTAGAATCAAAGCCAGAGCCTCAGGTGGAACTCGTCGTCTCCCGACCCATCGGGTAAGTCTGAGCTGCGCCGGCGAGATTTTCTTCACCAAATAGCTTCATTCAAAAGATACAGACCCGAAAAGGCGACGCGTTTACTTCTTTAACGAGGCACATCATTTCTGCCCCAAACTGACGTGGAAATACATCCAACTGTGAGGTGTTCTTTAAGTCGTGTCCTTTTTAAGTCATAGTTTTGGATGAAAATGCCACTAAAATGGCCAATAGGAGTGAATGTAGCGAAGAGATAGTAAGAGGGCTTTTCTTTTGGAAAGTTAATGGAGTGAAAATAGTCAAAGGAAATCACATTTGAACGGATCTTTCCGAACATTACTGAAATCTAGCGTGTGTGAAGTATAAAGCGCAGGCGTCAAGTATAATGCTGCTGCTGAAGATTTCTCTGCAGAATAGTTTTGTCTGTCAGTCAGTTTATTAATTAGACATTTAATGTCATTTCAGTTCAAAATGTCCTCTTTCTTTTGTCCCTTCTGCCACTTTTTATGGTGAAGTTGTGCTGAAGCGGAGCTGTAAAGGTCTCGGGGGGGTTCTTGGCTCCATGCGTATCTGAGATTGGTGTTAATTGAAGCTCATCATCTGTGCGTTACGATGGAAATGATTTGAACAGACTTTCTGTCTTGCTGTCGTCGCTGAAAAACCTTAAAAAGCACTTTTGTTCGTAAATTGGTTCGATGATGTTGTCGGTGTATCTGAGCATCTACCTGCAGTAAATTTAACGCATCGTTTCAGTGTAAAGGTCAAAACTTTTCAGATTTTCTCAGCACCGCCGCTGATGCTTGGTGTTACTTGCTCTTTTATTGGACCACGTTTTGGTATTCGTGCCACATTTGCTGAATTAAAGAAAGCTGCATATCTTCCCTGCAGCCTGATTGGATGCTCCGTTTCAGGATACAGCAGGAAGCAAATGGCATCTAAGAGCAGAGATGCTCTAGAAAACCTTTTTGGTTTTGTATTTGGCTCCGCTCAGGGCAGCGGCGGCCTAGAGGTTTGGGACTAGGCCCCAGAATCGAAAGGTCGTGGGTTTGAATGCAGTAGGTTACCCTGAGGAACCCTTGATCGAGGTACCGCCCCCATCCTTCTCCCCGGGTGCTGGTTACGTGTGTGTGGGTTAAACACGGAGGATGTATTTGGAGCGTCGCTGTGTGTTCACAGTGACAAATAGTCACTTTCACTTTGTGCCAGAAAGAGAAAAAAGCCCCAACTTGAAGGGCTGATGTGGGATCATTAGCTTCTCTCCCAAATCTGGACTGTATGCAATAAGAGGAAACAAACGAAGCTGATTCCAGATCAGCGTATCGCTCCGGCCTGCACTGACACTATAATAGAGACTAATGTGGTGCTTAGGGTCATTAAAAGCTCGTGTGCTCTTTTTTAGCCTGTATTGATCCCTCTCTCTCTCTCTCTCTCCCCCTCTTTTCCCTCTCTTTTTCCTCCACCCCTCTCATTGCAGAGATATCCCCAGGATACCAGACAGCGCGCACACACAGCTGGAATCCAGTGAGTAGCCACCGTGTGGCCGGATTGCGGCGCTGCACTGGGCGAAGTCCAGAAAAATCATAAAGCTTGACTCATAGCATAAGTGTCTGCTGGGAATGCGGGCGTGGCCGATATACTCAAGATTCTTTATTTGTCACAATTAAGCGAGTTCAAACGGCGGTGAGATGCGTCACAGAGTCTTTAGAGCAAGAAGAAGGTGGTGTTTCAGAAAAATAAAAATAGGGATAAAAATGTAATAAAAAAATAGATAAATAAAATAGACTGCATCTATATAGAGAAACATTACAGGAATATAATGCCGTAGTAAACTTTTACATACAGTATATACTTGTCAGGAAGCATCACCGGCTAATCAGGAGCTCCTGTGGATTCTTTTGTATAATAATTTATTTCATTTAGTGATAAAAATGTGCTGATTATGGCTTTTTAAATCAAACTTTAACTTGTGCTCCTTCCGTATCAACGGATTTGAGCTCTAGACACCATTAGGGGAACCATTAGTCCAATGAGCTGAAAACAAAAAACCCAGTGTATCAAACTCTCTCTCCTCCTTCTCTCTTCCTTTTATTCCAATCCTTCTGAAGGTTCCAGCTCATTCGAGTCGCAGAAAATGGAGCGGCCGTCCATATCCGTCACGTCCCCCATGAGTCCCGGCATGCTGCGGGACGCGCCCCAGTACTTATCCGGACAGCTCTCAGTGAGTTCCCACAATGCTTCACTCTCCTGCGCAGTATGTGGTGTAATTAAGAATTATGACTCTTTTAAAACCTGCAAAAAGTCAAAAAAGTCAAGTTTTTCCAACTCGTCAAGCTGATCACATACAAACCAAAACTGTCACGAATAAAAGACGATTATCATTCTTTACTGATTCAAAAAAGAACGGAAGAAAGAAAGACAAGATAAAGTTACATTACATAAAGCCTTTGTTGTTATTTTTTTGCAAGAAGTGTTTTTTTTTTAATTTTAGGAAGATTATAGTCATCCTTGTAACGTTTCCTTTTCGTTTCAAGCTTTTAAAAAAAAAAATTCATCTTTAAAATAACCCAATTACTCGGTTGCCTAAAATTAAGCTTGACTGAAAGCAAAAACACAGCAAAATATGAGATATTCATCCACAACTAGCACAGAAACAAGCACAGGCAGAGATCTGACTTCACTCTTGATGCTGAGGTCAGAGCTTGATTACTGGCTCTTGTTTTCAAGCTTTAAAAATGAAGGAGAGCGACAGAACGGAGTGATGGGTTTAGTTCAGATCGGAGTGAGTTGTAATGGATTGCTATGAGACTCGTGGCTTAAGTGCTGTCCTGCTTTGTTTTCAGCCCAGTTAAGAGGTTGGCAAACTCGTGTGATCTGAACAAAGCTGACATGAAGGAAAGATAAGGTTCTGGCCCGGTTCCACGAGCCTGTTCTCGGCCACAGTGCTGGAAGGAACCCAAAACCCCTAAACCTGATCATGTTACCTGCAGGTTTACAAACAAGGATGGACGAAAGGCACTTCTCAACCTATTTTTATCCCTTTGGGTTCCGTCATTTTGGATTCGTTTGAAGGAAACGAATCCGATTTTTTAGAATAACCAATCAAATACATATCGTAGCATCCGTGTATCTACTGGTTACTGTTCCGTTATGGAGCACACAGGCTGCAGTGTTCCACAGGCCTTCCATCATGAGCCCAGATCTGTATTTTTATGGTCCACGAGGTTTTAAAATGGCAAACTCATAATTTCTCATGATCATCCTGTCGCACATCCTGCGGAGGAGTAGAAAGAGCATGTGCGTCCTGTACAGAAGAAGCACTTTTATAACCTCCTTTGCCTTTAACACTGTGTCCGTGTTTGTATTGTGTGTGCATTTGGATATATTTGGACATAATCTGGTGTTTCTATGTATTTCCTGTTTACCGGGGATGGAGATTCAGTTCAAATGCTTGCAGAAAGACAAAGGGTGTCAGAACGTCAACATTAAAAAGGCAGTCTAGTCTCCGTGTGCCTGTTAGCGACAAGACAGTCGATGCTGCACGTAGAAAAAGTGCAAAAAATACAATGTTAATAAACAAAGCTGAAATTCTAACAGAAACCGAAGGACAGTCTGCTGGCAGTTTAGCTTTTTTTGTACTTTAGACGTAAATCTGCTCATTTGTGAGCAGCGCGTTGGTCTTTTACAGGGAGTCTGATCATCTGGAGACCTTAGGAATGAACTTTAAGCAAAAAAAAAAATAAAACAACCCCGATTTGCTCAGTGTTTCTAAATGAAACAGGAAGTCTCTAGCATGCTAGAGTAGGAATCGTGGTGGTCTAGTGGGTTCAAATCCCAGACCAGTAGGTTGCCCAGAGGTACCCTTGAGCAAGGTACCATCCCCATCACTGCTCCTCGTACGCTTTCAGTAGCTGCCCCGTGCTGCACGGTGTGTGGGCTTTAGCTGGGCATCCTTTCATGTCCATCTTCTTCTCCGAAATGCAGTTTACCTGCTGGAGTTTTGTCACTGGACGCATTTCAGATATTTGTTCCCATAATTCACTGACCCGCTGGCTCCTGTAGGCCGTTTTGAATTAGTGGGTTTACATCTCTGTAGTGTTCAATAATAAATCTGCTAGAAAATGTCCATTTAACAACTTTATTAGGTGTTTTCAGTTTGCTTACCGAAGGGAAAGAGGAATTAAAAATGAAAAGCTCATTATTTTTGCCACGCAGAGCAAAAAATGTCCAAAAAGAAAGAAAAGTGGTGCGAGGTATGAAGCTGGCCCAAAATCAGTTTTTATTGCAGTGTTTAGACTGAATCTCTCCCCGAGCTTCCCAGACATTGGTGGTGTCGTTTTGGGTTTGAGTTTTATTGCATTGTTCCTTTGTTGTTTTCTGTTTGTTTGTTTGTTTGTTTATTTGTTTGTTTTGTTGTGTGTCATGAATTTTGCTTATCCAGAGCCAAAGCCTTAGTAGGAGAATCGAGCCTTTTAACCCTAGAGTCCAGGTAATGGTTGACGTCTACAAGAAAGCCCACCTCACCCCAAACCCTCGTGCCCCGTTTCTGTCCTCTGTCTTTTGCTTCAAACTGAAAATGCACAGCGAAGAAACGGCTGCATCCTGTTTGTCTGTTTGCTTGTTTAGTATGTACTTCTTTTTATTGCCACCGTTTCCTGCCATCGCAACTATTATTCATTTTATCTTTCAAGACATGCTTTTAAAGGGAGGCTTTAGTCATCTGCATGATCCAAACCAAGCGAGTATTTGAGAAACAGCCGCTGCCCAAAAAACTCGTAACTCCGAGTCTCATTTGAAGCACTTTAATCTCCTTCGTCTGCTTCGAGTGTCCATGTGAAAACGAGGTCCAACGGTGGTCAATAAGAGCCTCTCAAATCTTTCTCCGCTAAAGTTGTAGATCCAGAACGAAATAACAATTCGTATTTTTTCAATGATGATTGTTAAAATAGTCCGTAAAACATGAAAATGTTTGCAATTTCAATTTCATGAACCTCTCTGAGGTGAGAGGAAAGTCCCACATCCGTCAGCAGTTTGGGCTTTTAAAATGAATTAAAACGTCTTCAAAAGGTCTTCAAATTTTCAATTGAAATTTCTTTTTTCAATTTTACTAACTCTATTGTAAGTAGCTGAACAACGACGACGTACAACTATAGAAAATGTATCCAAATGATGTAGAATTAGAATGATACATCAATAAAATGAGACATTTTAGAAATAGATTTTATTTGCGAAAAAAAAATGAAAATAAATAAGCGAACAGCGAAGGGCGTTAATAGACTGGAACCTGTTTAAAGACCAGACTTTATACAGTAGTTTATACAGAGTCGTTATATATCGTTCTTCAACATGTTTAAAGAAAATTATTTCAGTAGTTACATTTTTATATTTAATATTTAACAAAATTTATATATATATATATATATATATATATATATAAAATAAAAGAAACCATCATTTTTAATGTTTTGCTTAATTTTATTCTAACATTGAAATCATTTTCGGAGGTTAGTAGCGGTTTCACGTCACTTTTTAAAACTTTAAAGAGTAAAAGCAAAGCAGAGTCTTTTTGGGACCAGTAATGAACTCAAGCTGCGATGCTGTGAGCAGTTTCTATTATGAATTCATCAATAAACCAGGTCATTTATGTGTTTCCAGTAGTAAAGACTGCTCCTGCTGTGAAGCACGTCAGAAAACTCCACACGTAGTTAGAATGTGATGATCTAATTATCTGGGATCTGGGATCCCTTAACCCGAGTCATTTAAGCAAACATGCGGGACGGTCGGACATCACTTGAGGCGAGTCGTCACTTCGTCTGACGGACAGATGACGTCTGTGTGTTGGCCTTATTGTCAGCCCATATCAGGTTCCATCCCTCAAGCAGTCGGCCTTCACCTCCTCTGTCCTGACACTACAGAGGGGACACTTAGTGTCCTCCTCCAAGGACGTCCAACCGTCCAGTGATGCCTTTTCATGCATCTCGCACAACGCGGTCGTTTGCGGTTCCTCGCGAATGAATCAGATGAACCGAAGCTTCATATCTGAACATCTAACTTTGTGTGGCACAGCATCGTATTTCCACCGTCGTCTCTTACCGAAGTAGAAAAACAGAGCAGCCGTACTCTGGCCTGCAAGGCTGCAGCAATATTGCACATAGAATGCGCATATTTTGTATGTACATTTGCATTTATAATTCTGTCCTTCAATTATATTTTGAATGCTTTCCCTTTTGCATGCCTCTTGCAAAGAAATCTGAATTATTTGGTTTAAAAAAACACAAAAAAAAACAACTCCTTGCCATTACAGCAAGTATGGGCAAAGCCTTAGAAGATTGGATCCACTCCTGTGATTCCTTCTTATTCATTTATTCCTTTCGTAATCTGTGTGCCGAACAGTTTGTCCACTTCGTCTGACTTCTAAGTGTGTTTCCGTGTTGTCCATACTTCACTGGGCGGGTTCTTGGTTGCTGCATGAGGAATCTACTGCTTCTGTGCGTTTGCCTTGTTCGTTTTGGGGCAGATGTTCATTCCAAGTCTTGCAGATGTGGTTTGGTTTGCAAATAATCTGCAAACGTTACAAAAAGCGACATGATTGATACGCTGCGTTAATACACAGGTTAAAAAACACACTTCAGCATTCCCGACCTAATTTCTAACTGATAATGGGGGACTATAATAACATCATAGTACTTTTAATAAAAAAAATACCTTTTTTATCAGTTTCTGATTTGAATTTGGATCTATTTTGCATGAAAACGCTTGCTCCCCATGCTTTACTGCGTGAATAATGCTGGAGGGTATTTTTTAATGAGCATCAGAGTCTGAACATGGACAACCGAAAGCCCTCTCGATCACCCTTCACCTGAGAAAGTATTGGTCTTTGCGCAGGTCAAACTCTGGTACGATAAAGTGGGCCATCAGCTCATTGTTACCATCCTGGGAGCCAAGGACCTGCCTTCACGAGAAGATGGTCGGCCGAGAAACCCCTACGTGAAGATCTACTTCCTCCCCGACAGAAGGTAAGGGTAGGGGAGGCCTACAGGGGAATGAAGAGTGTTGAAATCGAGGGCTTTTAGTTCAAATGTTTGTTTTTAAGATGCTTCGTCATATTCTCGATGTGGAGACAGTGTTGGAAGTGGAGCTCATAAAACCAGGTATCGGTGAGGACTGTGAAACCAAGCACCGTCTAGAGATCTTGATAGTGTCTTTGTTCTCGCTGACATATTGTTTTAGCCATCCTGCTGAGGGAAGAGCTGATCGTGGAGGATATTAGATGCCTTGAAGGCCAGCATTTTCACTGATCATAAAGTTCCCGGCAGATATGGTCTGCAGGACGCTGCATTGGTTTGGACGTGTCCAGAGGAGAGACGAGGAGTGTATCAGGAGAAGGACGTTGAGGATGGAGCTGCCAGGAAAGAGGAGGTTTATGGATGTGGGGAGAGAGGACATGCAGCTGTGAAAAGGAAGACGCAGTGGACAGGAAGAAAGAGAGACAGATGCTTGAGCAGCCAGAAGAAGAATTCGAAGAATATCCTATAAACCTACTTCTCCTTCTTCCTCTTTAGACTGCTATCAATTAGAGGTCACCACAGTGGATCTTCTGACTCCATTTCATCCTGTCCTCTGCTTCTTCTTTTCACAGCTGGACGTCCTCTCTCACCACATCCATAAACCTCCACTTCGTTCTTCCTCTTTTCCTCTTTCCTAGCAGCTCCATCCTCAACATCCTTCTGCTGATATATGAAAATGATCGTTATCATCTCAGTGTGAAATGTTGCATCTACAGTAAATAAAATGAGATCAAAATATTATGAAAGTGATGCTTTGGGAAATACTGCTGACTGGGTTAAGTGCAGGCCAAAAGGGCAGCGAGGGTCTAGCGTTTCGGGACGAAAAGGTTGTGGGTTTAAATCCCAGACCAGTAGTTTTCCCTGAGGTTCCCTTGATTAAGGTACCGTCCCCATCACTGCTCCCTGGGTGCTGGATATGTCTGCCCCAGACATATACAGAGGATGTGTTTGATTGTGTTTCACTGTGCTCACAATGACTTTCACTTTAAAAGTAGTGGTGGAGAGTTTCTCAGCTGGTCTGTCATTCTGTGTGTCCCAGCTTTCTCCGTGCCGTGGTGGTAAATAAAAACAGTCTGAATTATTGTTCCTCCAGCGACAAAAGCAAGAGAAGAACAAAAACAGTAAAGAAATCGTTGGAGCCCAAATGGAACCAGACTTTTATGTATTCCCCTGTTCATCGGCGGGAGTTTCGGGAACGAATGCTGGAGATCACGCTGTGGGACCAGGCTCGTGTTCGCGAGGAGGAGAGTGAGTTCCTGGGAGAGGTGAGTGATGAGTGTGCAGTTTTACGCAAAAGAGGCGAAACGCTTTTTAACCCTTTGCATTTAAATCTCGCCGAAAATCTGGCTGGGGCAGCGGTGGCCTCGCGTTTAGGTACTAGGTCGCGGGATCGGAAGGTTGTGGGTTCGAATGCCGGACCGGTAGACTTCTCCTGAGGTACCCTTGATCAAGGTACCATCCCCATCACCGCTGCCCGGTCACTGGATATCTGTGTGGGTTAAATACAGAGGATGGATTTGGTTGTGATCCACTGTTTTCACGAGACAAATAGTCACTTTCACTTTCCCGTTTCAGACCTGGAGGACGCTGGAACAGCTTAGGGTTTTTTTCGTTCTCCACAATAATTAGCTAATGAATAAATGAGTTAACGTTTTAATCTGCTCAATTGTCACGGCACTTCCAAACTTTCACTCTGCTCGTGTTATTTCACTCGCCGGAGATCGTTTCGAGATTTTCATTGGCGTTTTCCAAAGCAGGGCTTGAGAGGGCACGGAGAAGGGGAAACTTAAGATGCATCCTAATCTTTTCAATCACGTATGGATCTAGAAAGATCAATATTTCTGTTTAATGAAGTGTGTAATGGCGAGAGGTTCTTCTTTACCTGTGTGCACCGATACATAAGCAGGTTTTGGGCAGCTTGATTTTTACATTTGACTGGATTAAAAGGCTCTTTAAAGTAGAACTTGGCCTTCGGTTTTGCGCGATGCTAATAATCGATACCTTTATCGTGTGAAAAGCCTCGTCCTACGAGTTTGAGAGAAGTCTGGACGTTCTGTATTTTTATCGCGCCTGAGCCTAAACTGTGTGTGTATCCCGTCAGATTCTGATCGAGCTGGAGACGGCGCTGATGGACGATGAGCCTCATTGGTACAAGCTGCAGACACATGATGTCTCCTCGGTACCTCTTCCCAAGAGCTCCCCCTACCTTCAGAGAAGGACGCTCCATGGAGACAGCTCCACACGCAGGCTGCAGAGTATGAAGCTCTTTCATCTTTTCTCTCAACCTCACACTCACTTTACATCTGTATCGCTTCCATGGGAGTGCGTGAAGTGATGCATCAAAACTTCCATCAGTTGAATCAATTACATTAACGTTTAGTAAAGTTTTTAACGCCTGAACAAAATTCACATTTATATATTATGTGTATATTTATATATATATATAATCTTTCACTCCAGTATTTTTTGCAGTGCAACCTTTTGTGTTGTCACGGGACACTTGGTTGGTCTCGTTTTTGTGGTTAAAATGAAGTGTGGAAAAGTTGGACCCTCGGTCTTGCATCATCTTTCTCTTGACCTGGTTTTCTTTGCAGCACAAGGCCCGAGTCCATACAATTCAGGTAAAGACCACTGCATGTCCACTTGGGGTTGTCCATCAATTCCTCCTGTGTCCTGCAGTTAGACATCCACACCATGCGTTCCTCTTGCTTCCATAAAAACAAAATGCCCAAAGAATTACAATTTTTTTAAAAAAGACACCCGGTATCATCCCTCATCCCACCGAGCTTCTCCTTCTCCTCAGCAGTGCTGTGGTTCCTCGGCTGCGGTTCGGTCAGAACTCACTTTTAGACGATACGAGCTAACAAGTGACTGCGAGAACTTTTCCTGTGTGTCGCATTTCGTCTGGCTGCCCATACACGTCCTAAAGACTTAACCCTCGTCTCATTTTCCAGTAGTTTTCTAACCGTGTTGTTGTGTGTTTGTGTGTTCGGTGTTGTTTTACACGAGTGTGTTTCTGTCTGTGGTTTGCTGTGAATCTTTCTCTGCTTTTATGTTTGAAGGTCAGAATCGTATTCTTTATGTAAAACTAGATGTTTCTTTTTCATTTTGATCTTCCGTATGAAACTGCCTGACGTGCCATACGTTGATCAACACAAAAAGGTGTTTCACCGTCTCATTTTTTTATCCGTTTGCGAAAGAGATGGGAGGATTACACAAAGGGAAAAGTCTGATTACACGTTTTATTTCATTTACTGAAGTTTGGAACAGCTAGCTGTGGAATTCTCCACTTCTTAAACCAGTGGTTCCCAGACTTTCTCTGCAGGCCCCCTTTCTAGACAGGAACGTGACTGAGCCCCCCATTCAAACTACGCAGGTTCAGATTCAAACTTTATTTGAAATACAAATTGTGCAATTTCACCCCCCCCATCCTCCCCCCACCCCCCAGTTTGGGAACCACTGTCTCAGATGAAGAGGTGGACTAGTATAGTGGCCAGCGGTGGTCTAGTATTTAGGGACGAGGCCCTGGGACCAGAAGGTCAGCCTCTGTGGCTGCCCTTGTGTACCCTTGGTCAAGGTACCATCCCCATCACTGCTCCCGAGTGCTGAATATGTCTGCCCCCTGCTGGACGGGGTGTGTGTGTGTTAAAAACAGAGGATATGTTTGGTTGTGGTTCACTGTGTGTTCATAATGACAAACAGTCACTTTCACTTTCTCATAGTTATTCCGCTTAGTTATAACGCTAATCATCTCACACACAGACACCGTGCAGCAGGGGCAGCTATTTAAAGCGCCCGGGGAGCAGTGAGGGGGATGGTACCTTGCTCAAGGGTAACTTGGCAACCTACTGGTCTGGTATTTGAATCCACAACCTTCCAATCCTGGGCCCTAATCCCTAAACACTCGGCCACCGCTGCCCCCAAATCAAAACCCCCAAACTGTGCAAATCTGTGGATTCGTTAGTGAGCTAGTTTGTGCAGCCCTTAGTGTGATGAGTGGGAGACGGTGGTGCACTTTAAATGACAAAAACATCTTTGACACAAACTTTATCAAGGACTGGACATGTGCACTAACAAAAACACACTGATTGGGAATTCTGTCCAGCAGCCGACCAGCTGTTCTTCTTGCTTTCACAGAGGAGAGAAGAAGTGTCTGCATGTGCAAGAGTGAGGTAGAAATGGCTGATTTACAGAAGGAGTGCAAAAGCAGTGTCTGTGAATCTGAGAATTGGCGAGAGAGGAGAGCTGTCCGCCTGTCGTTGCTGTTGAAGCTCGAGTGTCTGTTCAGGTTAAGTTGACTGAGCGGTGAACACGGAAGCTCGGGGGTCCAGAAAGGGGTCGCAGCATCTAAGAAGCTTCTAAAGTGGAGCCCCTGTGCAGAGCTCTCTGGCCGATCGAGCCGCCCGTTCAAAGTGTCAACAGTCGTTTGTGCGATGCTCGAATAAGTCAGTTTTTAGCAGAGCTGACGGTGAGTTGGCCGTGAAGAATTGTGTCGGTTTTGACGTGTCGGAATGGTGGCACTAAGGCTAATTCATCACACAGCTCCCCCGTCAGTTATTCTCCTGAATCAACCATCGAGCAGAGAGGTTTTCAGTAATACTTGTGTAGACAGATGTACGGGGACACACTGCATCCATATGTGTCCCAGTGGACCGAACATGTCCAGCCCAAAGGATAAAAATCACACCAAGTTCAGTTTTACTCCAAAACTAGACTTTACTGTTGCCATTTAAGCAGGCCTTCAACAGGTGTCCACCAAAACCAGATTACCTGGAAAGACTGGTGAAGTTCGGTCCTCCAGAGGACATATCTCCTCTGCTCGAAAGTCCTGTAGCAGTTTGCTATACAGCCTTCCAGCCAATTGTTGTCTGTGCCACCTCTCCATGGTTGCCATTGACGCCCAATATGTGAGGCTCCACATTAAAATTTCTGGAGATACTTTTATGGGTTTTTAGAGAGAGCTGCCACCAAGGAGGACCATGTTTACATGAGTGCAGAGCTGAACTACTTCTAGATGTCTTCACTCCATAGTCCACAGTTTTTACAGCTGGCTAGGGCAGCTCTAGCAGGGCAAAATGGAATGAACTGATTTGTTGGAAAGGGTGAATCCTGTTTCAGACTGAGGTTTTCCTTACAGACCATTATACTTCCAGAAGCTTTACGATCATGTGGACAATAATTGTGGGTGAAAGAGCCAATGAACAGGATTAGACATGAGTGTATTAGAGGGACAGCTCAGGTTGGACGTTTTGGAGACAAAGTTAAAAAAGCAAGGTAGTTCAGAGGAGAGACAAGGAGTAGGATGGGAGGAGGATGTTGAAGATGGAGCAGTCAGGAAAGAGGAAGGACATAGAGAAGATTTATGGGCGTGGTGAGAGGGGACATGCAGGGGGGTGGGGTGAAAGAGGAAGAAGATGCAGAGGACAGGAAGGAATGGAGATGGGTGATCCATTGTGGCGACCCCTAAACGGGAGTGTTTGAAAGAAGAAGGAGGAGGAGTCCTAAATCCCTCAGATTAGTCATCATTCCTGCACCCAGTAATAAACAGGAATATTGCGCAGGCCACTCTTTAATAACCCACTTCCCCTGCTCTCCTCCTGCAGGATCTCACCGGATTAGCGACAGTGAAATCTCCGACTATGACTGTGAAGATGGCATCGGGGTCGTGTCAGGTAACCACGTTCATTCACACTGCAACTAACTCATCGTCTCGCTTTTTTCTTTGCTTCGTGTGCAGCTCAGGAAACAGAAGGTCTGAATTAACCAGCAAATGAAAATCAAATTGATCTGCTCATTTCACCGGGGGCAGTCAAGAAAGACATATTTGGTGAAAAAAGCATCAACTAGTGATGCAGCAAACCTTTGTCCTGCTTCGACAGAAACCACAAAAGCAAGTTTTGGAGATCATGTGAACAATCAAAGGTGGTGCACGTTTCCATTATTTGTTCGGTCTTTAGATTTGACCCCCGGTGAAGACTACTCCAGACCACATTATGTTCTGGCTGATATAAATTTGGTGCAGTAAATAATGCCGACTATACATTTTGCCCCTCAGATGAATATACTGGTGTGTGCGTTGATTATTGGACTTTTGAAGAATTCTCATGCTACTTCCAGAAATGTGTTCTTCTGTGGAAGAACACACTGGTGGGGGGATCGATCGGTGCTCAGGAGTGTTCAGATGAGTTGAAGTCTTGCAGCGTTGCTTCATGTTGAACCTTTTGGCCACAAGGACTTGTGCAGCGATGGTCTTCTGTCCCAGTTTATCTGTTTTACGGTGCAGGACCTTGTAGTGTTTAATGGGACACTTTTTCTCCATGACCACAAATGTGTCTTCAGCGCAAACGTGGTCGCTGGTCTCTGCCTCCGCAAGCTGGAAAACTCCCCTCACACACACACACACACACACACACACACACTCTCACTCTCTATCCCTGTCTCTCACTTTCTTTGTTCTCGCTCTCTCAAACCCTCCCTCTCTCTTTTTCACCCCTCTTCTCTCCTCTACACAATGTCTCTCGCTCTCCAGCCTGGTGGTGGCAAAAGTGCTGATTCGGCACTTCCCCCATGCAAGAGATGATTACCATTCAGAGGAATTATATTGCTGCTTTTTTTTTTTTCCCTCTCTGTTACCATGCTTGTTTTTTAGCCCTGCTGGATTTAGCCAGGTCTGCTGCACTGCACTGAGGCAGTGTGAGGTCATACGGCATGGGTGGGGTGTGTGTGGGTGGGGTGTGTGTGTGTGGGGGGGGGGAGCGGAGCTGCACCTCTTGGAGGCCGATGTAATCTGCTGAAAAGATTTTAGCATTGATCTGTAGGTGCACTGTGTGGTTTTTTTGAGCAGTTTTGTGAGCGATTCAGCATCAGAATCGGACGTTTTTATTGGCCGGCATGTAGTCCAGTGCTCAGTTCGTTCAGTGATGCTATCGGCATCACAGCCCCATCACAATCACTGAGGTTCTCTTTGTGTGTGGACAAATCCATGCATACAGATGCAACAAATTATACCGAAGAGAGCAAGGTTCCCATCACTGCTCCCCGGGTGCTGGATATGGCCGCCCCCTGCTGGACGGTGTGCGTGTTAAACACAGAGGATGTGTTTGGCAGAGTGAAAAGCGCTTCCGCAGATGAATTTGGCTCCAAAATTTCTTTCTAAACCCGCAGTTTCGTTCTGGCCGATTTAACGTGTGATGCACTCCATTGGATCGCGGTCGACTTCAATCATGCCAGGCTTTGACCTCAGCCGTGGCGGTGCACCGTGGCTGATGGCTGAATAATGAACTCCTTCCATCCGAGTGCGCCGCTCTCGCAGTCATCATTACGGGTCGGGCCGCAAAAGCCGTCGTCTGATTGAGGGCGAAAGGCCGACTCGGCGATTTACATCGAAGTCTGACCCTTTATGAACAGTTGGAAGGAATTTGTTGGCACATCGTTAGAAGTCTCGTATTGTTGCTGCTGTCTGCGCACCGATGAAATGTGATTGTGTAACTGTTATGAATTCCATCTGCATCTGATTCTCCGTGTTTTTACTGATTAAGTCTGCAGAACGTTCGTGGGGAACATGTATGGAGTGGTTTTCCTTCACAAAACATTTTTCACACCAGATTCAAACAATTCTAAAATGATTGAAGCTCACATTTGGAACTGATTGAACATTTTGAAATGAATTTTAGTTGAACGAGCTCTAAAGAGCTCTTTAATCCGTTCGTTTGTCCTTGCTCATGAAACATCTTCACGAAAAAAAAATTTTATTTATTTTTTTTACATGAAAGAATCTGATATTTTAGGTGAAATGATTTCTACTAACAGCGGATAAATGTAACCGTGGAATATTTGGAATATATATTTTATATAATTTCACGGATATGATTCACTTTTACATTTTTGGGGGCGAAAATATCCCTTTTTAAATTAAAATGTTCCGTTTTTAAGGTTGATTTTGCTGCTGTATACTCACCTCGTGTCTTTCCTGTAGATTACAGACAAAATGGACGGGACCTTCAAAGTTCCACTCTTTCTGTGCCAGAGCAAGTCTTATCATCCAATCATTGTTCGCGGTCGGCGGACATTAACCGCGCCCGTTCGCGGTCGCCCAGTGTCCCCCCTCCTCAAAGGTACGGTCTGTTTTTCTCTCCTTTTTATCTTTTTAGCTGTTCATCTCGAAATGCTTGCGTTGCTTTTAAGGAATGAACTGGTTTAAATGAATTTTTCAGCCCTCTTTCTGTATTTTTGCTTAAATTGCTCTTTTAACAAACGTCCTGATCGCTCTTTTGTGCTAATTCTGTGTCCAATTGTGTCCAATCTTCTGAACTCTCCACGATTCTACCTTTTAAAGGCCTTTAAAATCTCCTTACAGTAGAAATACAGTAGTATGCATGGGATTCTGGGTAATTTTGTGGTCGTGTAATTGTGGTCTCGTGAATGTAGTGGATGTAAATTATTATTTTTTTTAATAACAGGATATTTTTTCAGATCATTTTATTTTGTTATGGTTCGTACTCTTGATTTCACACCTTTTTTTAAATTTTTTTTTAATTTAGTTTAAATATTTTATTTTGCTTTGTTTTTTTAATGATTCCTGCCCTTCATTTTACACCTTTTTTCATTTCTTTTTATTTTTAAGGTTGTATTTTCTCTTTTTAATATTTTTCTTTCCTTTAAGAATGATCATCCTTTCCTGAATCATAACTGTCTTTTAAAAAAGTTTGGTTTTATTCTTTTATTAACCGTGTACCTTTGTTGTGATTTGCATATTTGTATAATGTATATAAATGTGTTATAATCTAGTTATAATGCATTATATCGCATTGAATTGTGGGAAAGATATCAGTCCTTCCCTCGGGAGTGTGTGTGATTTGGGGGATTTGACCCGTTGGTCTTCGGTCTGAACACCATCCTGACCTTTCCCGGAGAGGTTGGGCCCTTTTTTCACATCTCTGCCTAAAACTCCACCTCTCTCTCATCTTCCTCTCCTCCTCTGCCTCTGTTCATCCGCCTACAGTCATTTTCTCACCCTACCTCGAACCAGACACAGTCAGCATGTTGATCATCAGCAGAAGGAACTCAGGTAGATCTTCCCCCATGTCTGTCTGTCCTGCTTCCCAGCACGGGTTCCTCAAGCCTGGAGTTTCATGCAGTGAGAAAAATCTGATTTTCCTCCAAAAAACCCAAAGAAACGACTTGACCCTTAGACCCATCCTAACCCTAACCCTAAATCCGAACCTTTATTTGGAATTCCTTACAAAATAACCATTTCGGTGAGAAAAAAAAAACAAAAACAGGCTTTTGTAAGTTCCTACATCTGCCTCTTCTGAGGGTTGGATGGTGCTCATTTGAAGTCGTTTAGCATAAAACCCCGACTTGGAGAAACCGCTAGGAGCGCTCCTCTTCAGCACACTGTACACGAGCACTAGTTCCTCTTGGAAACCGTCCACCACTCTCCACAAAGCACTCCTGCAGATGTGCAGCTGTATGTATTTTTCATCCAAGTGAAGAACACATACAGAGTTACGCGTGTTTTCGTGCAGCTGATTGGTGGGTTACTGTATGGTCCCTATCTCGCTACTGGTGCCTCGTCATTTCTCCATAATGTTGTTGGAAACTTCACCGAAGCTCCATTCTCTCTCCTACCAAACATGATTTCATTCACTAGATATTTACGTAAAAACAAGAATACAGTACTTCACCAGCTCCTTAAGCATCCCTCGCTTCAATATCCAGCATACTATAGGTCTCCGCGCCTAAATCCAGCTATAGTATGCCGAAACCTTTCCTGATGTGCGAAAAGTTGTCCAGCAGAGATGCCGCTCCCCTCCCTGTGTCCTGTGTCTGCAATGTGTGAATCCCATAAAATATGCTGTATATAATAAACCCAGCACAGAAAATGTATCTGCACACGGATCCATAGAGGATGGATTTCTAGTAGGAAGAGCTTTTATGTACTTCTCACTTTGGGGTTCTTCAAATGCTAGAAGTGCTGCTTATGCACCTGGAAATGCGTCTATTAACACCATGAAACCTTCCAGCGCTCTAATGATGACAATGCTTTATTAAGAAAGACTCTTCGCGATGGATAGAAAAATAAAGACATGGTTATTTATTATGGAACTCATCCATCTCTGTCCCCGAAATGAAAGAGTGTTTCTTCATGAATGACTGCAAAGATTTAATGAGCGATTTATGGCATTTAGCTCCATTAACTCCACTTCACCGAGGACTCTTGTGTGCAACCTCTACCATTGTTTTGTTTTTTTGTTTTTTTTGGGGGGGGTATAATGGGATTTAAAAACAGGCCCACTTTTCTGGCTCTGTTCTTAGAGTCTCAACTCACCCTCTTTCCGACAGCCGAGGCAGCCGCGTGTACCCCATCAACCGAGAGGAAGCAGTCAGGTTACTGCGATCCACTAGGATGTCCCGGGCCTATTCTGAGGGAGCCTACGATGACAAGGAGAGGTACCGACCCCGACGTCTCTTGTTCGTTGTTCTGCAGTACTTTCTTTGTGATGGGTCGTTCGGGACGGTGACATACTTCGAACGTCATGTCACGTAACACGCAGCACTATTTCTGCTTTCCAGCAAAAATCAGTCGCTGCTGTTTCTGGCTGACAGGCCCACGTGCGGGTGCGGGTGCGGGTGCGGGTGTTTTGGGTGTGATTTGGGTGGATGTTGTTTATGTCCAGTGGTGTAGCTCCTGAAAGAGGAAGCAGGAAAAATATCTTCAGCACAAAAATGACAGAAGTCGAGTCGCGTTTATTTCTAAAGCGCTTTTTACAGATGCTGTTCACAAAGCAGCTTAGCAGAATCTGGGTTCGAGCCCCAAGTGATCCACAGAGACAAACTCCCTAAATCTGGAGGTAGAACCTCAGGAGGAACCAAGACTCAAAAAGGGGAACCCGGCCTCCGATAATAAAGGTGCAGTTGAAGTTAACAGATTTCAGCACCGAGTTCCGGTCAAGTGTGAGTGACTGTAGAAGAGGTCTGTTCATTTATAGAGTTTAATTGAATGAAGGATGATTGGCTAATACTAGAAGTTCAGTTGAGGAGCTTTTGTTAGAAGCCTCGAATACGAAACAAAATGTATGAAGTATTTATTGTTTGCCTTTGGTTTTAAAAGTGAGTTACATTTCAGCTTCTCATGACTTTTACTTTGTAATACTTCTAGTTGCTCTTTCCTCATCATAGTAAAACCTTCTTGATCGTTTAACATCCTTTGTGATCTACAGTGAGGCGAGACTCCTGATTTTTTCCCATTTTGAGGCAACGTTGATTTTCTCCTCTCAAAGATGAAAGCTGTAATCTGTTTATCTGGCGCCTGTTTTGGTCTTGCATGGTTGTTAGGGGTCCCATCTTGTTAGAATTCAGGATGGACGGCTTTGGGAATGCTTATTTTTGATTATTTTCTCTTTACCTTCTTCTTCGGCTGCACCCGTTTAGGGGATGCCACAGCGGGTCATCTGTTTTGGTTTCTTTCGGTCCTCCACGTCTTCCTCATTTCTTTTGATCTTTGCTCTCCTTTATTTGAAAGCTTCTGTCTAATCTTTTGAAAAATGTTTCCTTTAGCCGTTTTAGAGGCAGCCGAGACGGAAGCGTACAAGGCAGCCACGGCGTGTCGGACGTCCAGGAAAGACAAAGTCACCGTTGGTTTACCGTCTGTTTTTTTTCTCCATTGCGGTCAGATATGTTCAGAATGAAAAGAACCAAAGTGGTCAGTTAGGTTTTTGGAGAGAAATGAATCGTTTAGACTAATGAATCAGTGAAGTAGACTGAGATAGATTCAGTATCTGGAAAATACTCTTTGGTTGCAGCCCTAATATTTCATGTACCGACTCAAGATTTTAAGATTCTGGTTCCACCACTGTCCGTGTGTTGCTTTTCGCTCGTTCATCCATGACCAGGCGCCGGCGTGTAAATCCTGCGGGTGATTCACGGAGCCCTGAATGCTCGTCAGTTGATCTGGAGGATTTACGCAGCTGACGGCTGCAAGTTTGTCTTCCTTCCTTACTGATTCCCTGCATGGAGACTCCCATTTACAAGGCCATCAGTGACCTCGCTGGTCAGGAAGGGTCGCTTCGTTCCTTTTCTGTGTCGCAGTGTTTCACCGTTTGGACAAACGGGCTGCACGTTCGTCTTCCTAAAAAAGAACTAAAGAGACGGTCCATTAAAACGGTCCTGAAAGTGTGCAGACCAGGTTTGTTTTTCTGTCCATGCTAAGTGAGCACCGTCAGAACACCCGGGACAAGACGAGACTTGTGCTCTGTCTTTCTTTTTTCCTCTCCCCACTCTCATTGCCATCTGGCTGTCAGTCAAAAACGTTGAGCTGAGCATTTTCCCATGAGTGGAACTTGATGTGTCATCAGAAATGCAGGGCCACGGGTGAATTAAGCTGTCAAAAACCGCACGTCATCTCTGAGTGGTGGCTCCACTCTTGGCGGCGCCACGGAGGGCTCGTCCTGAAGAGCTTGCTAAGACTGGATAATATTACAGCGCCTACACTGTACGGCCGTCAGCGTGTAGGCACTTCTGGTAGGGAGTGTAAATAAAGAGTGATACATGTGCAGGTGTTCAGGGTGGAAGATTGAGGCTTTTAACGTGGCCCTGTTTTATTGCTTTTAAAGCGGCGGCGGCGTCTTAAATGAAGCTTTCAGGGGACCTTTTGGAAGGACGAGGGATGGAGTCAACATGAATATAGACCTCAGCAGTAGAGACGGACCGGAAATCGTTGCAATCTGAAGCGATTCACAATCTAAGCCTGGAAAAAAAGAAAAGATAATTTCTTCCTTTTATGTAGCTTATATTCCTTTAATATATATGAGATATAAATAAGATTTAAGCCAAGCAATACCAATAATAAACGAAACTTTGGACCCCCTCCTTACCCTCCCCAGATTGCCAAAGCAGAAATCTGGCAACCCGATAGTTTAAAAGCAAAACAAGTTTAAAGCGCTCAATTTCATGATGCCCTTTCCCAGGAAACGTCTGGAAACAGATGCAAGGAGCTATCGGTGTAGGGTTGTAAAAATGGGCGTGGCACTTGCTGACATGCATCTGTTTTTAAAAGGGAATTAATCTTAGTGGATCGATTGGATATTCTAGAATCCCCCCCAAAAAAATACAAATAAAAAGGCAATAAAAAGAAATTAGGACTAGTTTTGGACTAGTAATTGGGACTATTTTTTTTTTTTAAATTGGGTTTTTTTGCTTGCTTGCTTATCTATCTGTCTGTCTGTCTGTCTGTTTATCTGTCTGTCTGTCTATCTTACTATCTGTCTGTCTGTCTGTCTATCAGTCTATCATAACTAGGTTACTAAACTACAGTCATTTTGTGTGCGTAGACTGTAAAAGTAATTTTTGAGGATTTATTTTTTCCTTTCTTCTTATAATTTCGTGTTCCAGCACTGCTCATGTGGTTTGCACCAAACTGTAGGTATGTTTGGACTTTGCAAAACTTTAGGCGCTTATTTAAGTGCAGTAATTTATGTCAGATAGCATTCTAGTTAGAAACAGTGTTTCCATTTTGGAGTAAATATCTGTGGATTTCTCTGTTTTTTTCTGGGGAAGCTGTCGCTGGACAACTTTTCACGCCCTTGAAATGTTCCGATTCCTGTTCTAACCTTGTGTCGTGAACCGATTCGTTCTTTCACCATGTTCTTAACCAGTGGCTGATTCTCTTTTATGAAATCCTGTTTTTCTGTGTCGTTTCAGCGTATTTGTCTTTTGCTTTTGGAATTTTCCGATTCCTTTCTGTAATGTTGGACACGGTCGAGCATGTCTTATTTCATGTCTTCGTTTATTAATCACAGCTGTGTGGTTCCATCAGGTGTCAGACTGTGGTGAAATGCGAAGAGACCAGCATTTCGGGGGTTCAAAATACAGTTTGGGTTTAATTTGGTACTCGCTTTTTTCATTCTCTACACTCTTTATTGATGCTTTATATCATGAGATGATAGGACTTGTTGCCAGATGTTGAAGGAATACTCCTCATATTTGAACATTGTTTCCAGCTGCCCGGTCCTGATCCTGAGCCTGATCACACACAGCAGTTCAGACTCTTGGTAAAGAATGTAAAGATATAAGGCACTGATCACAGAAGGAAGAGAGCAGTTGCATTCATTGCATTCGTTCCTGGACCGTCCTGGAGGGTTTGGGTAGATGGAGCAGCACCGGATGGTTTGTAGAGACTTACGAGAAGACCCGTGGACGATCTCACACAGCGTCCCGTCCAAACCTGAGTGTGGACCTTTAGTATAGTTTGCTGCTCCTTTGATGTTAAATAGAGAGTCTGCACTCTTTTACCTCCTTTTTTGAACCTGCTTACCATGAGCTTCAACCAACCTGTCTCCTCCTTCCTCCATCACACTCTTTCAGGAATTACAGTGCGCCAGACAGGCACGAATTTCACCACAGGTCCCGTTCGGCCGACCAGCGGGCCGCCATGGAACGGCCCATGTACACCCGCTCCCGCTCCACCGAGCGGCCCCCGGACGGCCATCACATGAGATCATCCATGCCCACCCTGCCGTCCGGACACTCTGCGCCGCCCTCCCCCGCCTTAATGAGGTGACCCAGACCAGAGCAGCCAAATCCACCTGCTCGGCAGTCCGGCTAATCAATCAAATCACCATCCCTCCCCTCCCACCCGATCAACCAATCATCATTGACCTTTTTTTCAGTTCTACAGCAACGCTTTTCCCTTTTTATGCAGCAGTGCTTTTACTTTTGCACCAGTCCAGCAACGTAGTATCATTAGATACTAACATCCTTCTTGTAGCATTGTTGTTTTTTTTTTTTTTGTTTGTTGGTTCTCAGACACACCACTTATATTCGGAGTGAGTATAATGGTGTTGGGTCTCCATGTTCTTTTACTGACATGATAGAACGACTCATTTCTTTTTCTTTTCTTTTTTCCTGTTTGTTTCTTCTGGCTCATACCAGTTCCCCAGTTAAACCCAGTCCTTTTCTTGCAGCGACCCAATGGGAGATATATTTTAATGCGCCCAAACATCCATCGATATTAGCGACAGTCTTTTACGTGATTTAATAGACGCGGTTTTTCAGCTCGACTATATTTCCTGCCTGCAAAACATCGTTCTTGCAAAGCCTAAAGCTGGAGAAACCCATTTCACAAGCAATAAGGCACCGTGTAGAACTTTTTAAAAAGATTCTATTGGTTAATATACCTGTTTACTCTGTATTTTCAAACCGGATCACCTGAAAGGTCACTTCTGAATCAGTTGAATAGAAGCGGGTTTGGAAGGTGTGGAATCACTGACCTCTTATGTCCATTTTTCAGATCCACTTACTGCTTAGACACTTTATACTGCTCTACTTAAAGCAGCCCATCAGTTTCTCTCTTCTCTGCATCATTTGCCAGCCTCAGCACCCGCAGGACCACAGACAACAGGTATTAATAGGGTGGAGGATAGATGTGTGTCGCGCTGGAACACCCTAATTATGACAAGCGGCTAAGAAAATGAGTGAGTGAGAGAATCTACCTGCTCCTCTAGGCCTGTAGGGGGGCTAGCCATTGATGAATGGGCTAAAATGGGGGGAAATGATGCAGAAACGAATGTACTACAATATGTACGCTCTGCTAAATGGATCTGATAAAAAATGGACGCAAGAGTGCAGATGCCACATGTGTGTAACCAGGAGCGTCGCTGCACAGATACTCCTATTAAAAAAGGAGCATCTGCATTTCGAACTTTTTGAAAAGCGCATATTTAAGTGGTTAAACTCCCAGACCGACACTTTTCTCCTCTGCTTTTTCTGCCCATTCTTAAAAAAAAGGGTTGCCAACACAACGCATGCCGTTTCTGTTACCTCTACAGCCTCTCCACATCCTAAAGACTATGCATGCAGTTCTTTTTTTTGCAGATCTATATATGTGAACCGACATATATATTAATGATCGCTTCAATCATTCGGAGGCTCCCATCGTTTTCCTCACAGTGAGCTTTTTGAGGACAGTGTGCTTTATTCCTTAGTCTAGTCATGTCTCTGGTCTTAAACTATCATTTTAAAGAGACCGCTCATCCAGTCATCTCTTAATTTTCCATAAAATCTCAAGGCTTTTGCCCAAATCTTCGGATTTGTATTATATTATTGTGCATCAGCAGGCGGAGAAAGACATTAACTTTCTCCTGTCGCAAATTTGACACTGCATGAAAAATACTATATTTTTTTGAAGTGTTATTGTTGCCAATGCTATTGACTTCAGGAAAATTGTAAATTGTGTTATTTACATAGTCATCTGCTTCGTTAGCGCCAATTAAAGCACCGATGCGGCGTTTAGCACCCCGCTATCCTTCGCAAGCTGCACAAACATCCCTCCTTTTACAAAAGTAGTGATTTTTGACTGGGGCTCAGCTTTTCTTTTTAACGATGGTGGAGTTTCCAGCACAGGAAGAGCTCTCGGCTTTAAGAAGGTGTTGTTTGTGTGTGGCAGGGCTCACCCCCGGAGTGGATCCGTCCAAACCAGTCCCACCAGCACGCCCATTAACAGCAGGAGAGGCCGGCAGCTTCCACAGCTGCCGCCGAAGGGGACGCTAGAGAGAAGTAAGTCATGTTTTGAAGGTGCTGGAGCCTTTTTTTTTTACTTTGCGGGGTGAGGATGGAACTATTAAAGGTTGTTCAACATCAGGAGTGATAAACCGAAGATGTTATTTGTGCTTTTGAAATGTTTTTTAAATATCAATGACACATTTCTGCAACAAAAACCAGCAGCGACAAGCATTAAAAACATAAAACTAAATTTGATGATTTTTATTTCACGTTCCAAACGTTGTACCTCCATGAATCCCATCAAACAGACCGAACTCCTCACCTTGCATTGAGATATGCAGCTCTTCGGTGTTTAAGAGAGCAGAGAAAGGGAAGATCTCAGTAATGATTATGGTATTTTGTCCAAATATTGTCAGTACTGTCCAGCCCTGGTTTTAACCCTGATCTGTGTCAGAAGAGAGCGAACGGATTCGCATGGCTGTATTAACCAGTCATGCTGGATCATAACCGTTTTCTTCAGCATCGATAAGTGTGCATCGTTTTTTATCGGCTTTCTGTCTTTTAAACTACATTTTTGGACACACGTTGTGTATTCTGTCTTCAGGTTTTGTGGTGCAAAATTAAAGGCACCACCCACTCTTATCCTACACTAAACGAATAATAAATTCAGGCGTGAAAGTGAAAGTGAAAGTGACCACCCTCGTCATTGTAAAAAACAGCACGCAGTGAGACCCGGCGAAATTCAACCTCTGCATTTCACCCACACGCACCGTGCAGCTATGCCTGGGGAGCAGGGATGGGGAAAGTACCTTGCTGGACAACATTCTGGTCTGGGATTCGAAACCCACGACCGTCTGATCCTGGGGCCTCGTCCCTAAACACTAGACCAGCGCTGAAGGCTGGTTATTGGAAAAATTTGAACATTCACTCGTTTCGTAGACCTAGTTTGTGCTTTTCTTTTTTCTCAGCCTCAATATTTGTAGATTTATAAAGATGTATAAATATTAGGATGGATTTGTGGGGCGGCGCTGGTTTAGTGGTTAGGGAGTTGGCCCAAGGATTGATCATGAGTTTGAATCCAGGGCCAGTAGGTTGCTCTGAGGGTCCCTTGATCTAGGTAATGTCCCTGTCACTGCTCCCTGGGTGCTGGAAATGTCTGCCCCCTGCTGGGCAGTGTGTTTTCAATTCAATTCAATTTATTCTTGTATAGCGCCTTTTACAACAAAGTGTGTGTGGGTTCAATACAGAGGATGGGTTTCGTCGGTTTCACTGTGTATTCAAAACGGCAATAGTCACTTTCACTTCACTTTCACTTCACTATATTATAGTTTGAGGAGTAATCCCAAGATCCTCATCCAACTTACTGGGACACATGCTTCGCCTTCTGCTTTTGCCCCCATTAGCTAAAATCCTGAAAAAATAAAAGCATCTTAGTTGCCAAGGTGACGATGTTCCTACAACAAAAGCTACTTTGGAGCAAGAGGTTCACCGCTGCCAAGCAGTGTTTGATGTGCGAGCAGAAACTATTAACACAGTAAATGACAGTATGGTACGGTGTGATTTTGAGAACTTGACATTAGGGAATGCAGTGGGAGCTAGAACATGGGAACCGCTTATTAATGACCTCAGTTTGGTTCCTTCTCTCATTTCTCTCCCAGAAGATGGACAGGAAGGAGTCCAACCATATCCAGGTCTGTGCTCTGCTCTGTCTGGGTTTAGCCTCTCGTGTTAGGATTGTCCCACGACCTGAACCCGTCACCTAACGTCCTCACGTTGCATGCAGGACCCGAAACTGTTGCACTAATGCTGTTCACCCTGGAACAAGAGTACTTAGGGGTTTGTTCACTCAGATTGACAGCGGGCTTCTTACAATAATAGCTTAGTGAGCATGAAAAAATGCTAATAGAACCAGTCCAACAATTAAGCTAACGTCCCTCACCGTTAACGGAATGCAGCACGGCTAACGGAATGAAAGCAAATCGTCTACCCCTTAAAATCGGCGTCCTTTTAGAAGGCGGCGTCCTTTTCTAGACCTAAAAACACGTCAATATTGTAAAAAACTCACGTCCAGAAGTACACTGCAGAAAAATTCCTAAATTAACATTCCATCTCTTCCGATCGCTTGATTTATGGTGTGCGCTTGATTACCATGACTAGCAATTTTAGGGGTTTTTATTGTTTGGATATTTGGTAATTATCGTCTACGGTAACGGAGTAGAAATAGATGTAGATCGGGGGGATTGTGTTACTCTGTCTCGTTAGTCATATAGAAGGGAATATAAACGTGAATGCTCTTCCTCTGTGCTGGGGCCTGTCGGTGTGATTATAAATCTCTTTTGGGCTCATTATTGAAGCGAGTTCCCTCGAGGGCATTGGTTGGAATTGTTGAACAAGCCCTCAGCCTCCTAACAGCTCCCTCGAGCCAGCGCTTCGTAACCTGCTCCGTGCAGGAGGCCGGAATAGCAAGGTTGCATTTTCTGAAACAATTAGCTTTTTACTTATCGGAAAAACCTGTGTTGCGTGAGAATATGAATGAAGGACCATGTGCTTGTGTATGAAAGAGCAAAACACACACACACACACACACACAGAGAGAGAGAGAGAGAGATTCAGGGCCTTAGGGGCTGTCAAATCCCAGAGAGAAAACCTTTCATCACTGTCAAAGCACGTGCGTGTTCAGCCAGCCGGCACTAGCAGCCTCAGCACTGTGTGTGTGTGTGTGTGTGTGTGTGTGTGTGTGTGTAACACTGTCCATCCCTTCTGCATGTATGTTGCATGTTCTGTGGATGGCATGTGTTGCTTTTCATAAAAATTCCCTGTTCACGTGTATAGACCGTGTTAAAGTTCGATGAAATCAAAAAGTGCTTTTTTAAATATGATCATAGAGCATCGATGATGGGTAAGTGATTATAAATGAATGAATGAAAGTGCAGCATGGCATCGACACGAGCCACTGCTGCCAGTGTCCCACACGAGACGGGTTCGGTACCTGTTAAATCGACCAGTAGAGGACGTTTTGGTTTTCGTTACCATGCAGAAGAACCTCTCTTTTGAGTGGTTAGGTGAGCTCGGTACAGTTTATAGTTGATCTGTGATCTGAATTGGCTTAATGTTGGTATTGCTGCATGTTTGTGAGATTTAATAAGTGAATTTGTCTTTTCAACAAGTGAAATGGGCGGTTCTTTGTCCGTCCATCAGCTTTTACTGAAACTAAGCTTTGCTGTTAGCTGTTTCTCAGACAGTTGCATTAGTTTGTGCATCAAAGCAAAAGATCAAAGCAAAAAAAGACCAGTATGCAGAATAAATCTAGAAGCCCAGTTAGTGAAAGTGTGAATAAAGAAATAAATAAAGAAAGGAAATGATTGGGTGAAGTGAAATGAGAGGTGAAGAAGAGGGGTAGTGAGTGAAAGGAAAGGTTAACAGGACGGTAGTGAGACCAGCTGTATTGTACGGATTGGAGATGGTGGAGCAGATGAAAAGGCAGGAGGCGGAGCTGGAGGTGTCAGAGTTAAAGATGCTGAGATGTTCGTTGGGTGTGACGAGGATGGACAGGATTAGAAATTATTAAATTAGAGGGACAGCTCAGGTTGGACGTTTTGGAGGCAAAGTTAGAGAAGCAAGGTTGCGCTGGTTTGGACGTGTCCAGAGGAGAGACGAGGATTATACTGGGAGGAGGATGTTGAAGATGGAGCTGCCAGGAAAGAGGAGAAGAGGAAGACCAAAGAGGAGGATCAAGGACGTGGTGAGAGAGGACCTGCAGAGAGGACTTTTTCACTGGCACCAGGAACTGAGCTGCAGCCCAAATCTTCCTCTGTTGTAAAAAAAAGTGAATCCAACGTGAGCTGGAAGCAGCTCGGCTCCTGGTATCAGTGGAAAAGCCCCAGCGCTGGTTTTGTCCTACACTGTGGATGCTGTGTGCCTTTAGGTAGAGCTCTGGTTGAGTGCTAGCAGGGTGCTAACAGTTCAGTGTAATAATGTCCTTCACCCAGACATTTTTAAGAGTCCATTCCATCTTCTACTTTATTTATTCACTCTTTGCTTACAATTAACCATTTTAAAAGAAGCTGTTATTCAGTAGAATCTTAAAGTCTGACTCTGCTGAAACTGGGATGGCAGCAAATTAACATTTTTATGACACATTTTTGTGTTTCCATATTATTTGCCATGTTTGTTTCATGTTTCTGGTGTCATCGTAACCGTCCAATGCCTTTCATCCCACCCAGATGAAGAGGAGGAGCCTGTTACATGTGACTCCACCCCTGTGCAATCACTTGACGCAGAAGCAGGTGTGTCCCCTATGTCTCCGCCCTGTCTTCTGCTCAACCTCTTGGCTTGTTTCTCAGTATATTTGGTAACTAATGTAAACTCTAACTCTGATCTGCATTACTTCTTGACTGGAAACCCTTAGTAACATCACAGTTTCTCTGCCTCGTGAAGAAAAGCTCTTTGGTGTAGGAGAAGCGTGCACACACACTCACACACACACACACACGCACAGAAAAATGCACACACGTCATGTTGGCAGAACAAGAAGTTTCCAGCA
>CM029389.1:15697988-15800488 GCA_017165825.1 Hepsetus odoe
TTCACATTTTGTTTCGCAAAGCAAAGCATTAGTAATCTTTCTTGTTTTAACTTCCAGTGCCGTCTTGCAAGACGTGGGCGCGGCTGCGTGCTTAGTTCTGGAAGCTCAGATCTGTTCGGCGTTTGATTAATGATAGCTGCAAATGAAAGTGCAGCTCGTTGTTACTAAAGGGTGAAAGAGGAAGGAGGGGGAGGATGAAACGGACTGCAGTCAGCAGATCCTTCTGAAGACACTGATAAGGAATTTAAATATCAAGCACGGGGGGCGGGGTCCAATTAGTGGCACGCTGTGCCCTCAAGAGAGAGATTTTATTACATAACTTCAGCCAGGCTAAAAGCAAAGGTTGCTTAGGCCACTTTTGGCCTGTGCACGTGCATGCGTGTGTGCGTGTGTGTGTGTGTGTTTTCTTTCCATGTCCTGACTTTGAAAGAGAGAAGTAAAGAGAGGAGGAACGTGTTTTTAATTATTCAGGTTAAGGTCAGGTTAGAGATTATATGTAAAAAATGAAATATAAATGCAAAAGGGAACATGATTATAACAGCTAGGTATTTAATGCATATAGTGTGTGTGTGTGTGTGTGCGCGCGTGTGTGCGTGTGCATGCGTGTGTGTGTTATTCTACATTTTCTAGCTCCCCTGCTCGGTTTTGCAGCAGGTCGTTTTCTACAGTCCTTCCTCTTACTAATGTTTGCGGGTGGAGCTTCCTCTCTTCCTCTCCTCTCTCCTTCGCTCTGCCCTTCTTTTTCTACCCCTCTCTTCCCTTA
Source organism: Hepsetus odoe (assembly GCA_017165825.1). NCBI lineage: Eukaryota > Metazoa > Chordata > Actinopteri > Characiformes > Hepsetidae > Hepsetus > Hepsetus odoe. Next base: position 15,698,752 of record CM029389.1, read on the forward strand.
GATGTGCTGGGCTCTGTGTCTTCTTTCGCTCCTTCCTCTCAGCATCGTCTATTAACATCAACTTTAACGTTTCCAGGAAACGTTGCAGGATTTCTTCCTTTAGCACGGAAAACCATCTCCTCTCCTCCTCCTTCCCTTCTTCTCTAACTTTTCTTCAGTCCGTGCGGTGTTTCCTTTGGTGATCATCTGTTTTTTTGCCCTTTAATTTTCCGTTGTTGTTGATGTTGTATTGTTGTATTGATGTGACCCCTCTCCCTACACTCCCCGTATTTCCATATTTTTTTAACATCCCTTTCAACCTCTCAACACACACACACACACACACACACACACACACACACACACACTCACACACCCTCTCACACCCATCTCCTCTGTCTGTGTCTGTCCATTTGTGTGTGATGTGACCCTTCCCCTCAAACTCCCTCTCCAGAAGACATGGAGTCGCCTGCTAGGACAAACTCAGGTCTGTTTGCCCGTCTTCTCTGACCCTTCTTTACCTTCTGTTCTTCTCCTCCTCCTTGATCATGCTCATTTTGCTTCAGCTGAAAGAGCTACAGCTCCCCTTGATCTAGCCTGACTCAGTGTGTATTTATGTGTGGCCACACCTGGGCTGCAACACATCTGGAGCATGCTTGACGATGCGCCGTCTTCATCGTCTGGAATAAGTGGGGAGGTCAGGAGACATACGTCTGCACTGAGTCAGCAGGCTATTATTGCATTTTTTTTTCACTGGACAGTTTGGTACGGTTACAAATCCCCGATCGTTCATTGGCTCACCATTTCCACTGCCGTCGCTTTGCACACTAAGCTCGTTTAACCAGATTCCCGATGTGCCAAGCATGCTCGGGCCAAAGTGTATGGACGGACGTAGAAATGGTGACGGTGAGACTCATCTCGGGAAACCAGATGCAGCTTAAGAGAAACCATTTGTTTCTGCAGATATTAAGAGCCTATAACCTCAAGAGAACCCAGTTCACCCACTAGATTAGGTCAAATATGGGGAACAAGCATGGAACCCATTGGGATTAGTAACCGCATTGTCCCTTACCTCACTGCCCAGTGGAAAAGAGCTCATATCTCATATCTATAATCAGTTTCCCTGAACCAGATGCATCTACCATGTATTATAGCTGCAGTCTGACTTCACCCCGTTCGTAACGGGGAAACCCAGCAGCTCATTAAAAGTGCACTTATATGGTGGATGCATAGCCATGATATTCTTTCTTTCTTTCTTTTTTTTTTGCTGATTCATTTCCTCATTGATAGGCAATGAGATTTGCTTTTGACCTCTGTCATGAAGCCACGGCACTGAATTCAAAGACCTGCACCCATATTTTCCAGATCTAATCTTCTTGCCCTGTTTAAACAACGTACAGTCTGTTTTTTGAAACAAGCCGGCTTCATAACAGTGCCGTCAGTAAGTGAAGTCGATATCAATGAACTGCTGACATTAATTCTCCCCAGTAAGGCCAGAGTCATGTCAGCACTGTTTTGATAGAATCAAAGATACAATCGCTCATAGACTCGTGTTCCCCCCCCCCTCTTCTCCATCTGTTTGCATTTCTTCTTCTCATCGCCATCTTAATAATCCAAAAGTAGAGAGAGGGAAAGCAAGCCCACAGAACGAAGATGAAGGTAGGATGGCTGGAGGTTTTTTTGGTGTCACTGATGCCAAAAAAAAACAACAAGATTTCCATCCAGGAAATCAAGCTACTGTGTCTTCTCTGTAGAACGTTTTGGTTGAGGAGCTTCTTCTGAAAAGCCATTTTTAAGCAAAAGTATGATCAAAAGTAGCATCGAGGAAGACTCCAGCTGCAGAAGAGGCATGCAGTGTCATTTAAAGTGCGAGATTGTGCAGTGCAGAATAACAAACACCCTCAAGATATGTCGCTACACTGAAAATCAATCCTGTTCTTTATTGACAGCCCAACAGTTAAACTCCGCCCACATGTTTTCTTCTAAATAAGTGACTATGTTAGATGCTGGGATCCAAACTTCTGCACTGATACGCAACATAAACCTCTACAAGGCACTAAGAGGGATTAATAGAGTGAGAGTACACGTTGATATGGAGATGAATAGACTTTAAACTTTTGGTTTAATAGTTGACACTTCTGGAAGTGAAGAATTAGCTCAGGATCTCAGTAGAGCATGAAATAAATGACATTATTTGTTTAATATACATCGTGTTATTTGTGGAAACGCTCTAAAACATGAACAAATATGTTCTCATTTGGTCTGATAAGACGTGTTTAGTGTTATAATTCGGACCTTTAAAAAAATAATTAAATTTTTCATCATTTCAAGTCACTGCAGTTCTCAGTATCTCCAGCAAGGGGCAACAGCCTATTAAAAGTCAGCTGCTCTGCGCTGCATGATGCTATAGGAGCCAGAATTGTAGCTTCTTCCTCAAATACGATATTGAAATTCACATTCATCTCCAAAATGACAAGCGTTGTGACCTGGATATAATTTGCATCAATATTGATTCGAACATAAGGAGCGAATTCTGGTGTTCTGCTCAGTTTTGGGCCAGCCTTAGTTACTGTTATTTATTATAAGAAATGATTATTTGGCACGAGGTCTTTGAGTTTCCGGTTTTTATTGTCACGTTCGCAGTTCAGGGTTATAAAAGAGGCCATATGACGATGGCTTTATTTATCCTTTTTTAGAATCTGTCAGTAAAATTTGACCATTTTTGTAGGTAAAATGAAGTCTTTCACTCTCGTGGCCCCTTTAAACAGACAGATTGCAGATTCTTTCAGAGAGAAAAACTGAATTAAATTGAATTTTAATTGAATTTTTAGACTCAAAGTAAAAAAAGTTACAATTGTTTTGTTGGTGTATAGTTAGGTAAATAATTTTGCACCTCCATCTAAACATAGCGTAGTTAAGGAGGCTTTTCAGGGTAAAATAATAAAGATGGAGTTTTCAGCGAGGTGGGACACGCAATGCCGGACGGGTGCTGGGGCTTTTTGGCCGTCCATACATTCCTCATTCAGGCTTCACCAAACCAAACCTCATCCGAGCACATTTTAACACTGATGGGAAACTCATCATGCAGCTCATCTCCGTCCCGTCTGCTGTGCAGGTGCCATGGACGTGGAGGAGAGGGCGAGGCAGATGAAGCTGAAGTTTAAGCAGGGAGCCGCCTCGGACTCCCGGCTGGAGCAGGACCATCATTCAAAGGCAAGTTCGTGACTCACATTTAATCATCTGTTCGGAATCCTAACTTTTTACACCGTAAAGTGTGTAAACCTTCCTAATACGCCCGTCCAGCCTTTCATTCAGCTTCACACGTCTCACAGCTTGAGCTGAAAGCTATGAAGCAAACAACGAAAAGACATGCGTCTCGAAAGATGAATGGAGGACTGAAAAAAGGACTCAAAAGCTGTCCAGAATAAAGAATAAATAAAAGAAGGGGGGTTTTGCATTGCAGTGGTGGTGATGACAGAAAAGTGTTATATTTAAAAAAATATTTTTACATTGAAATAAACCTGCACTTGAAATGTATAGGCATTTATTCATATTAATAATATATATCATTTTCCACCATTGTTTAATATTTAAATCACGGATTAAGTCTCATTCCTTTAAACTCAACCTTCATTAAATGCAGCAAGTATAAAAAACAGCAAAACTGGTTACATTCTCATAGAAAGGAACTTTTTCTAACACGGCTCATCTAAAGCAGGCCGTGTCTTTCAGTGAGGCTCCAACAAAACAATATTTCGAGCCTCTTTCTGGAAGATCTGCACCGTGTTTGGCGAGCAGGCTGCTGCTAAACTTTAGTCCCATTAAAACTCGCAGGAGTTGAAACAAGTCCAGTTCATTAACAGCCTGTCCTGCTGCTTATCCAAGCTAGAAGCCTCAGAACAAAATGGAAGTGCTCTGTCCTGCCATTCTTCAGAGTTGTCCACTGTCCTCTCTGTTTAATGAACACTTTGGGATGGACCGTATGTCCTTTTCCTTGGAAAGAAGTCCTGAGGGGTTGTCCACTGTTGCACTGTCAGAGAGTAATCTTCTATTTTAGGACTTTCATGAACGCCTACGATGTCCTTTTAAGTGGGTGGTATGAAATACATCACTCTGGCCCTGTTCCACATTTCCTTCCTGTTAGAAGCAGGTAGAGAAATGCTGTTTGCCAGGACGACGGCGCCGTGAGGGACGCTGTGTTTATAGTGTCCGAGGAGAGTAACCTAGAAACTCTTCTGTTACGAAAGGGCTCGTGGGGGTTCAGGGCTCCTTAAACCCTGGTTTAAATGATCAGAACCTTTAAATAACACACCGATTCTTTATTTCAAAAAATACTTCTGCTCATTTTGTAAAGAGGATCATACAGGAGTGGCCAACGCTGGTCCTGGAGCCCCACACAGGTTAGCAGTTCACTCCTTAAACCTGGCAGTTTTCAGCAGGTGTGTGGAATCTCCAAACTGGGCAGGACAGCAGCTCTTCAGGACCGGAGCCTCCCCTGCCATAATACAACACACATTTGGGTTCTGTTTCCTTCTGGGTCAGCAGTGGTCTAGTGTTTAGGGACTAGGCCCAGGATTGGACGGTCAGTAGGTTGCCCTGAGTTATCCTTGAGCAAGATACCATCCCCATCACTGCTCCCTGGATTTGTGCTGGATATGGCTGCCCCCTGCTGGACGGTGTGTGTGTGGCTTTAGCGATGTCTCCTTCCTTTCCTTACTGTCCTTCTCGTCTCTCTCTCCACAGCGCAGAGATGGTCACCGAGGGACAGACAACCTCTCGGCCAAGTCTTCAGACAGCGACGTGAGCGACGTGTCCGCTGTGTCGAGAAGCAGCAGTGCCTCTCGGTTCAGCAGCGCGAGCTACATGTCTGTGCAGTCCGAACGGCCGCGGGGCAGCCGCAAGATCAGGTGAGCCGCTGGACCCTGCTCTCGGACAGGGCAACGGTCACGTGGGGTTTGCCAGAGATGGGCGAACATCTTAACGAGGCATCCTGGGTCACGTTTTAACATGACACTGGAAGTGGTTCCGGGGTTTTCTTCCAGGAATACCCCAGTGCGAGTTTCCTTCCTAAAACAGGAAGTGTGTTTTCTTATAAACGCTGCATATGTTTCCTGATTTGAGTGAGTCCAGGTTTGGCTCTGTGTTGCTTTGGAGCCAAACATCTGAACTTTACCGTCGTAATGGACACCCATCACTGGCAAAGCTGATTATGACTGTGAAAGGCATTATGGGGTTTTGCACAATTGCCGAATTCACCAACACTTGGGGGCGTCTGGACGTCCTCCTTCAGACTATCACCGATGCGATTTCATTGGCCGCTAAATGCCAACCAATGATGTCGATGACTTCTGAGGGTTAAAAAGTTATTTTTATCCTCGTTTAATTTTAGTTGTGCTGCATTTATTATTTTGTTGTTGTTCCATTTGTGTCTCCTTCCTTCTTTTCTGTAGAACACTACCAGGTAGTGTTGGCAAAGTTTTTGACTGTGCTATTTTTTCCATCTGCTTTTTTCTCCTTTCTGTTCTGCATGGCACTCACTCTTCATGCTTCTGCTGCTGCTTGCCTCGCCCACAGCAAAGCTATGCAGGGGGAGGAGCCTGTTGGGGCAGTGATGCCAGAGGAGGAGGAGGAGGGAGGGGTGGGGACAGAGAGTGGGCGGGCCAGAAAGACAGAGAGACGGGCAGGTAGCGTAGATAGAGAGGAGGAGGAGTCTAACGAGGACATGGTCCAGAGGAGGTTCTCAGAGAACGACCTCAGGTAACCTGCCGTCACCATGGCAACCTGCTGTATCTGATACTGTAGCTACAGGATAGTCTGTAGCTACAACACTAGAAACTCAAAGCGATTATAATACTTTAGGAAATATTTAAATTCAGTGCAATTCATTCATTTATTGAGATTCACTTCACAGGGAATTCAGTCGGATTCAGTGGGAGGAGTTATCGAGACAGGAATCTATAAAATCTATATTTGAAGAATGAATGAATTAATTTATATGACATGTTCTAAAATCAATTTATTTGATGCATTATTTTGACGCATGATCATGGATGGAATCACCAAGACCTGTTGATACAAGTGATCAATTTATTGACAACCCGTTATCAATTCTGAGTACGAGTTTTCCTGTATTTACTCCTAAACACAGCACAGAATGTCTGCCTAGCATTTCTTTATGTTAAATAATAATTCTGCTTTTCTCCAAAACGATACAACTTGGGAAGAAAATCGCCTCAAGTGGGAAAAAATAGCTTCAACAGATTGTCTGTCATCTAAAATTAAAAAAAAAGAAAATAGAGGACGTAGGACCTCAGAGGTGATACGATCAGACGATCTGGAACCCGTTCTCACCTGGAACCAGTCCTCGATTCCCATCAATGATCACGAGCATGCACCTTTTACACTCTTCTCAAAGCTGGAAAGGAAATGATCGAATGTTTAGGATCATATCTCAGCTGCGGATTACGTGGCAGGCATTTTAGCGGTTGAGTGATCAGTTACGGATCGGGACGTGAGCCTGTACTTATCTTACCCAAAAATAAACGTATAGAATCAAATAAAATATTATTTAGGACATTGGACACTGATTTTCAGCCCAGAAAGGAGCTCTGAGTATAAAGACATTGAGGAAGTGAGCGCATGACCTTTAATCTAAAAATGAAGCTCTGAAGGCCTTGAAGCTTTCAGTGAACTGTATGGGTACACAGCAAGCCATGGTGACTCTCTGAAGCTTACTTGTGGAGAGATTCAGTTGTTGCCCATATCTTTATGTCCAGTCATGTGTCTTTGTGTTATTTCATGTGCTTTTCTGCTTAGCTATTCTTAGATGATCTGTTTTGCTGATCTTCTGTTTCCCCTCTCCTTCGCCTTTCCCTCATTGTTGAGAGAACTACAGTCCCGGCTGATTTTCTGAGTCATAAAAGAAAGCAAAAATGCATCTTTATTGCAAAAGACAAGAGCCAGTTAGTAATATAACAAGCAACAGAGCTTACTTAGCAATAAACCTAATAATATGACCAGCATTATGTCACTCACAGCAGTGTTTTATGCAGAATTGCAATTGTTGTTTATATTAAATGGAAATTTTCCTTTGTCAGCATTATGAGACGAGAAGAGTGCTTTATAGAGCAAATCAAAACCAGCAGGGTGCTTTTAGTATTACACAGTTTTTTTACACCTGTTTACTGTCATGGTGGCAAATATCGATGACCTGATTGGAGCAGAGAAAAGGTTCGTTCTTGCAAGAGCAAAGTGTCCGTCCTGCTCCTGATACATTACGGCCAAAGCACGGAAACTCATCCTGCTCTGGAACGTTCCTACTATCTTCTCATGTTGATGTTCAGCACTGAGCTCATTTCACACTTCTTGCATCTTTAAGTTCATATTTCTTCACCGATTCCTCCGTGCTGATGAGTAGCTGCACTCATCCAGTGTGTCGCAACACCCTCGTTTCCCAGATTCCCGAGTTGGATGGGGGTCAGTTTTGCGAGCAGATTGGCTCAGGAGCACCATTTTCGCCTCTGGTTAATCAGTTACTGAGAGGGTCTGCTGACCTTTGATTTGAGAGAGGCTTCAGCGGCCGGTGTGGTGTGAAACAGCACCGGGGCTCCATGGATGCTTCAGGTGACCTTCGCTGGTACAGTTTGTCTGTAATGGCTTCGTTGAGAGTCTTCATCCGTGGCCGTTATGTCACAGGACACGCGTCCGTCTCGTGGTCCAGGCCCACTGCAGTGTTTGCTGAGTTATAGCCGTTTAACATGCGTCTCAGCTCAGGAAGCGGCAGGACGGGATGAACCGCAGGCGAGGCTCCCTTCGTTTACCGACTTTTTAAAAAAGCATGTGTCAGCTGGACGATCTGCCTGTTGCGTAATCTTATGACTAACAGATTGTGGACATACGAGGCCGTGACAACAATAAACTCTCGGGCTAATCTTACAGATGGAATAATGTGTTAATGTCCTAGATGTTTAGCGTGTTTTACTCCAAAGCAGGTTTTTTACACCTTTTTTTATTCCATGTTGTTCATTTTGAAACATTATTGAACTGTTAATCACCATGACTACAGAAATGACATCACCATCACAAGCTCTTTAAACACAAGCATGATTTACTCAGACCTTGAGAGGGAGGACATAAGAAAGGGGAAGTAGTCCATCCTCTTGCCTTGAGTAACTTCCTCTAAGAATACTGTTACTGTTATTGCAAGCAGAGTGAAACAATTTCATAGTCTGAGACCAAGAACCGAATCATTTGTGCTTCAGTAATTTTGACTCTTTCGGTGGAAGCTGTGTGACACTTCATACTCCTTTCTTTTTCGATATCGGGAACAAAAACAAAGCGGTGGTATAACATTCAGAAAAACAGTGCAGTGCAACATGCGGGACACCACCTTGTTTCTTTTTTCAATCTCATGCGCTGATTAAATTCTTGGAAAAATGAAAGGGATTCTGGTAGTCTGGGTCATGGTTCCCATGGAAACAGTTTTTGCGCATCACAGAAATAACGCTAATTGCAAGGCCACATGCATCACTGGACAATTCACATTGTTTGGAGGAACCAACCCAGAAAACAGATCATCTATTCTTAAATCTTTCTCAGTTACATAGGCAAGCTTTATGCGCAGATTAATGGCATCCATTAAGATGCCATGCTAGTTTGTGGTAGCTTGGTATTTTTAACTTTTCAACCCAGAAACATGCTATTTCTAAATTGTGCTCACATGTTAATGCTTAAAACTACCATTCCCTGAATGTTTCATGGCCTGGATTGTCCATTCTATGAAAGTACACTGATATGCACACATGCATCATGTACCTTTAAAAGGTCCTTAATGGAACCAAAAACTGCTTTTCTGAGATATCATTACAAATAACCGTTTTTTGGCACTTTTATTTTTAAGAGCATGAAACAGATTCTCCTCGCTTGTATAAAATCATCCTTCCTACTGTTTCCTTGCTGCCAGATCCCTTTTTATGTATAAATATCCTGAGCACTGCAATGGACTTAACCACGCTAAAGCCCATACACGGCCCCGCAGATAGAACTGTGTGTTTTTTTTTTTTAAGTGGAGGAAGAACATCTTGGCCTAGAGCAGAACGCACTCAGCCCAATCTGCATGAGGCGAACACACTGTTCAACATCGGCCAAGACAGAGAGAGAGGCTGCACTGTTCCAGATTCATCTGGGAGGGGGACCAGTGGCTGTTGGCCAGAGTCTCTAAGAAGAGGGTGAAAGTTTGGGTGGATTGCTGCTCCTTCTTCAGCGTTAGTGAAGGGACAGGCATGTTTACCATTTGAATAAGTTACTGTAAGTCTGCAAAAGTGAAGTTAGATAAGCGTAGATTAAGCAGCTGTATCAGTTACTGTGAAGCCTAATTTTAAGCCAATGAATGACGCCGATTCTTCCTTGGCCGTGGCTTTAGCTCCTAATGCTCTAACGCTTCGATGGGCTCGACCCTCTCTGCACATTTATAATGTCTCCTGCAGTGTCCAAACCTTCTGATAATCAGTGAATGTTTTACAAGAAAAGGAAACTTGGGACACTAGATTTCTTTACTGACAGCCACAATTTAGATTCAAGATTGAGATCAAATAGCTGTAAGCTATACAATAAACGTTAGCTATATTAGCATATTCGCTAATATTTTAACGATTCGTTTTTGTTAAATGAATCAAATGACACCGTTTAACCCACTAGAGTGTTTTTCAGCAGCAGTCTAGGGACAAGGCCCCAAAATCAGAAGGTCATGGTTTCGAATCCCAGACCAGTGGACTGCCCTGAGGTTCCCTCGAGCAAGGTTCCGTCCCTATCACTGCTCCCCGTGTGCTGGATATGTCCGCTCCCCGCTGAACGGTTTGCGGGTTAAATACAGAAGTTGCATTTGATTGAAATTTAAATCTAGAAGTGTTTTTCCTGTAGCCGGCTGCACCTAAAGCTTTGAACTGTTGTAAACAGACAGGTTTTCGTTTCCTTTTGAGTGTTTACTTGTATCCCTCGGAGAAACGCCATTAGAAAATGCCATCTTCATTAAAAGTGCAGCATGTTTGTGGACCATGCCTTTCAAGTCCATGTGTGAGCTTTTGAGAAGCATTAAAGCATCAAAGGGAATAATCTGGTGCACAGGCGAGTACCCACTACACCAGGGTGTCACAGGCCTTCTGTGATGCTTTCCAGAAGATGCCAGTCCTCAGTAGCCTGGCTTTCACACCGAGCCATGTGCACTCTCTTTATGTGCATGAAATTTCTCCAGCGCGTTCTCGCCTCGGCTGGAACTGCCCGGGCCGGCACAAATCGGTTTACAACATTGAAATGTGTCACTTGCACATAACCAGCGAATTTGCTTTTATCTCTCGATTCCTGCTTTCATGATGGAGGGCTTTATATGTTTTCTCTCCCACACACATCTACTTCTCCAGAGATTTTCTTCTATTCTGCTTTCCAGTGGTTTACAGCCAAAGAGGAGAATGTTCTCCACAAATCCCTTCTCACAAACTCTAGTTTTACGATGCAACATTCTTAAAATTGCCCATTTTGCTGACTTCACTATCTAGTCGCGTCAGATAGCACGAAGCTTCACTATGATCACATGATCGGCCAGTAATAATAGATAACTAGTAGTGCAACACTGCTTTTTATCACACGTTCACACGTTTTACTACGTGGACACAAATGGCAGTCGACTAACAGGTGAAGTGAATTTTATTAGCTCATTGCAGGGAAAGTGGGAAATAATAGACAGTTTTGGAAGTTGATGAGTTGGAAAAATAGGCAAGGATCTGAGAGACTGTGAGAAAGGCCCAGTTGTGAAGAATAGATGAGTGAGCATCTCTCAGTGGAAAAAAATGGGAACCTCAGGGCAACCTGCCGATCTGGTATCGAAGGGCTGATGATGGTCTAGGTTCGAATCCCACCTCCAGCATTGCCATCATTGGGTTCCTCAGCAAGACCCTTAACTCAGAGTTGCTCCAGGAGGGGACTGTCCCTTCAGTTAAGAAATTTAAGTCACTCTGGGTAAGAGAGTCTGATAAAGGCTGTAAATGTAAATGTATTCAAACCCACAATTCAAATGGGGGGCAGTGATGGCATAGTGGTTAGGGAGTTGGCCCCAGGATCAGAAGGTCATGGGTTAGAAACCCAGAACAGTACTTCTCATAAGGTGGCTTCTCATCTGTGAGTCAGTGAAAGTGGTCCAGGGAAGTACAGCCAGTAACCTGGCAACAGGGTCACGGGCACTCAAGACTCAGTGATGCAAATGTGAGATGAAGGCTCACCCATTCGGTTCGATCTTCTAGAAGAGATACTGTAGCACAAGCTGCTTTTGTAGCCTCAGATTTTGACTCTTTGTTTACTTGGACTCCCAATTTTTCAGGTTTTAATCGAGTCGAGCATTTGTGAGATTTGCTGGACAAACCAGTTTGATCCATGGAGACGCCACCTCAAAACTAATGCTTATACCATGGAGCCACTTTCAGAGATGTTTGAGGAGACCCTGTTTCTACAGGTCGGAGCAGTTTTGGTGGCATGAAGCAAGACTACAAATAATTAGGCATTAACACTTTAGCAAACATGATGATTCATATCATATTGCAGCCAAAATCTTCACCACGGATGAAGAGAAAACCTACAGTTAACCATGACAGGAAGTAGTGAGACCCGTTATCACTTGCTGGAACAAAACAACAAAGTTCAGGGCTAGACATTTTCACCTGCCACGTGGCAGACACGACTCTGATTCCCAGCCGGCACAGGCCTAGTGTTTAGTCAAGTCAAGTCAGCTTTATTTATGAAGTGCTTTTTACAGCTGTTGTTGTCACAAAGCAGCTTTACAGACTCCGGTCCGAGCCCCAGTTGGGTAACCTGAGGGAGAACCCCCCCAACAGGAGGAAGAAACCATGGGAGGAACCAAGACCCAAAAGGGGGACCCATCCTCCTCTGGCTGACACCAGAAACAAAGAAGGAAAGAAAGAAAGAGAAAGTGCATTTCAATATTTAATCAATTAAGAGATGACTAAGAGATGACTTCCATCAAGCGTGTTTAGGGAATATAAACCCGGATTAGAAGGTCACGGGTTTGAATCCCGGATCAGTAGGTTGCCTTGAGGTACCCTTGAGCAAGGTACTGTCCCCATCACTGCTCACAGGGCACTGGACAAAGCAGAGGATGCATTTCATTGTGGCTCACTGTGCGCTATGCTGTTCGCACTGGCAAATGGTCACTTTCACTTTCACTTTCCAACACGAAAACAGTTCTTTGTTTACAGAAGTATCTAAAGCACTTTAGATATAAAATCTAAAATCTAATCTTTGCTTTATAGCTTTCCTTATTTTATCTAACAGTTGTTTCTTCTGCTGTTATCTGAGCATCAAGGCTTTTAAGACATTGATTGACCGCACTAGTATTCCACAGTCTCCTCCGACTTCAGCAGTGTGTCTCAGAGACACCCTGAGACCTCATCATTATGGAGATGAAGGAGAGGTAATTTAGATCTGCTCCCCTGTCACTTCCAGCCGAGCACTGACCCACCTTTCAGAGTAATGAAAATGACAGCGAGACAAGCTGGCAGCAGCTCACCTGCTCTGCTGGAGTTCACGGCGGTCCTGCATGATGAGGGGCAGCGTCGAGAGCCGACGCCTCCAGCTCCTGTCAGCTGAGCCAGAAGTGACTTGCTTAAAATATGACTCACGTATTAACTGAAGGTTTATGGAGACCTCGTGATATCGCCTGAGAGGGAATGAACAGATAAGCGTCTGAGGTCTTTATACTTCGTCAGTTTTTCGCCTCATTTCATCTCGGTTGGCCACGAATCAGATTGACCAGTGAAAGTGAAAGTGACTATTTGTCACCGTGAACCAACAGAAATTTAACCCACACACACCGTCCAGCAGGGGGCAGCTGTATTCAGCACCCAGGGGCAGTGATGGGGTCAGTACCTTGCTCATAGGTGCCTCACTGCTGTGGGATTCAAACCCATGACCTTCCGATCCTGAGGACATTAGGACACAGGCTGCACATCTGACAAAAGCCTGTGGTGTTAATAGAAGAGGTTGGATGTAAGAATAAAGTAGTGACCAGGGTGCTTCATTTACTCGATATGAAAATTGCTTGTAGTCCATATTGTCCATATTTCGTCGCCTTTCTGCTCTTTTTGTGGCTGCTTGCGTGGTTTATGGCACGTGCTCATGTTCTTGGCTGTACTTTTAGAACCCTGGGTGCTTTAACTGATGACATGTCGAGACACTCTGGCTGCAGATCACTCACGTCTTCTTTGTTTTAATTGCTCTTGCAAAAAAAGGATCGTGTTAAAAGGACTAACACATCAAATGTCCTTAGGGTGATCGCTTGGACACGTTTATGCTCATTAGGATCTTGTTAGGAGTCTCGGCTCAAGAAGCCATTTGTGTCACGCTTGCTCTGAGACCTTAATTCTCTTTTTTTTTGTTTCTTCTGCCAAAACATTGATATATTTGTCAGAAAGCTCCTAATTGCGACTCGATGAAAGAGATGGCAATGAAAAGAGCATTCCATTGGTTTCACATTTCAATTGTTAACTCTCAGATGGTTGTGTTCTGTCTCTGAAACTCGAGTTTGGGTTTCAACCATGCGAAAGCCAAGCGTGCAGGATTTTAATAGGTGCCCAACTGAGTGGCCAATGGCTTCGTTCCCCTGCTCAGTTTGAAGCTACAATTACTTCGCAATTTTGAGATAGAAGGATTAAAATGAGGGAAAAGCAATTTTCTCATTTGACAGTGTGTAGATTAATGAGAATGGTTGTTATATGTCAGTAAACTCTTAATCTGAAAAAGTCCAAAGACTATTTTTTTTTTTTTGACAGTTTCTTATTGAATTAAACTAACTGTGAAGATTATCGGCCCATTTTCCCGTCGATCAGGACAGGTTAATCAGTTAAAACAATTATAATCTGAGGGTTTTGGCTTCTTTTAACCACTAAGCTAAACTGCCACTGTTAAACCCTCAGTAGACCTTTAGGAAATCGTCCATTCTGTCTAATTAGGTTATTAATTAGGTTAACGTTGGTCTTCAGGGCACACAATAGTCATGCACTGCACAGGCGCTATGAATAACTTTCCTTTTTTTTGTTTTTTTGTCTACATGCGCTTTGCCATGTATGCTCTAGAGAGGAAAGTGATTAGCACATAGACAGAACACACGAGTGTGAACGAAAGTAAAGGAGGATGGAGGGAGTAGAGGAGGTGAGGGAGTCAGAGTAACGGGGAGGGTGAAAGAGAGGAGAAGAAGAGAGTGCAGGCAGGAGTGATTTGTGAAAGATGGAGACCAGCAAGATTGAAAGGGAAGGTTTACAGGACGGTAGTGAGACCAGCTATGTAACACAGGGTGGAGGCAGTAGAGAGACCGGTTATGTTATACGGGTTGAGTCGGTGATGAAAGGACAGGCGGTGGAGCTGGATGGGTCAGAGTTAAAGATGCTGAGGTTTGCGTTGGCAGTGACAAAGATAGACCGATAATAAAAAAATGAGTATATTAGAGGGACGGCTCAGGATGGATGATTTGGAGACAAAGTGGGAAGTGAGACTATGCTGGTTTTGGACAAGTGCAGAGGAGAGACGAGGAGGTTGATGGATGTGGTCAGACTGGAAGATGCAGAGAACAGGAACACGTGGAGGCAGATGATCCTCTGTGGTGACCCCTAAACAGAAGCAGCCAAAAGAAGAATAAGAGAAGAAGAAGGACATGCGCTCTGCCACTGTTTCTCCTCGTTCAGGCTGATCTTAGATAAATCTTCAACACACCTAATCACAACATATCTTTCAGTCTGAGCAACCTGGCAATGAAGAGCGAGTGAAAACCAGTCTATTAAGCAAAGGCTTTGTGAGAAAACCTGTTAAAAGGAACTTTCTTTTGCTGGAACCTCTGACTCCAGTTGTGAAGATGGAATAATTAGATGATAAGGACATGTAGGACAGTTCTCAGATAGATTTGATGAGCAAACTTAGCTGTGTTTTGTACATTTCTTTCTTTTTACGAGGTTTTGTGCAACGTTTAAATTTGATATCATACAAGTATTGAAAACCCCAAGCTATACTTTCCAGCAAAAAAATTATTCCCGTTTTAAAGGCCAGTTCTAACTTGCACTCTATGCTGGGACTTGTAGATGCTGATGATAGGAGCTTGACTTGTTTCTGAGAGCAACTGACAGATTCTCATGCTGTGATAATCTCATAAACAACAGCAGGATATCTGCCTATTGCTCAGTGAGGCTTCATCCTGGACCTGGAGACCCATCACCTCTCCATGTCCACCTGCCTCTAACATTCAAGCACATATAATTACCCTGAATGTCTTCACTATCTGGATCAAGTGTGTAATATTAGGCTTGGAGCGACCCACTGTATGGAGTTTAGCTCCCAGTCTAATAAATCTGATCCACCCAGTTAAAGAGGCCCACTAAAGCTTTGTGGAATTAGGTCAGCAGGAGTTGGATATCCATTTCCTCGGTTGAAAAAAAGAGGAAAGTAAGAAAACCTTGTGCTTTGTCCTTTATCAGCATTTAAAGTTTACCCTTCCTCCTGATCCTTGGAATCCCCTGTTCACCTTTTCTCCTTCTTTCTCCTCCCTCCTTTCCCCCTTCTCCTTTCTTTTCCCTTCCATGTGCTCCATGACTTTCTCACTGGCGGACCACTGACAGTGACTTTACATCCAAAATGAAAAACAGGCAAATGGGAGCGACGGCCGACGGCAACATGACCAAAAGCACCAGCATCGGCGGAGACATGTGCAGCCTGGAGAAGACGGACGGCAGCCAGTCGGACACAGCTGTCAGCCTGGTGGGCACGGACAACAAAAAGAGGCGCTCCAGCATCGGGGCCAAGATGGCCGCCGTGGTGGGCATGTCCCGCAAGAGCCGCAGTGCCTCGCAACTCAGCCAGACAGGTAAGAGGACAAAGGCAACGTCTGCGTGTCTTGCGTCTACCTGTATGTCTGTCTGTGTGAGTGTCTTCTCTTCATTACATCCCATCTACTTGTCTCTTATTTTGTTTCCTCCTCATGTCTTCATTTGTTTCCCTTTCTCCTTCCCTTTCTATGAACTCTGGCTTGTACCTGAACTGCTTCTGTCCAACAGGTCTTATTTCCACTGTCTTTTACAGCTTTTACTAAAGAGTCGAAATGAAAGGTGGGCGATATGACAATGCTTCATCATCACGATACAGTTGGATGATCCTCTTGAATCTTGAATCTGCTCCAAAAAGGACCATTTTTTTAACGTTTAAGGGAGTTTGAAGCCCTTATGTGCATTAAGTGAAAGCGAAAGTGACTATTTTCATCATTATAAAGCACAGCTGACAGTGAGCCATGAAATTCAACACGCCGTGCAGCAGGGGGCAGCTATTTAAGGTGCCCGGGGAACAGTGATAGAGACTGTACCTTCCTGATGGGTACCTCGGGGCAACCTGTTGGTCTGGGATTCAAACCCATGACCTTCTGACCCTGGGGCCTAATCCTTTAACACTAGACCATCACTGCCAAGTGGAGAAGTATCGTGATTTGTTATTGCTATATCGCCCACCATTAACCGATTCACAGCAGGATGGAGAAGCAGGAATGCTGCAAATGCTCACTCGTTTTCTCTTTTCTAGATTTGGGATTCTTTATCCTTTCCCTCCCTCCTTCTTCTCTCCTTTCTCCCTTCCTGTCTTTCTTGCTCTGTGGACAGCTGCTGGTGTGCGTCACTCATTTCCCTACCGTATTGTCTCTGACCCGAGTGAGGCTGATGCTGCTTTATCTTCTCTGGATCTTTTTCATAGCTGAGTGTTCTCTACATATTCAGAGGCTGCAGAATGTCCGTGATTCTGTAATGACCGTGGTCTGTTCATGTTGCCATAGCTCCAGCTCCGGCCCGTGCTCCCTGCATGTTTCATTAATAAAGCAGGTTAGACGGACGTGGGATGATTTCGGATTCACAGGTCTGCAGGGGCTCGATGACGGCATTGAGCCAGGTCACTTCTCCTTGTGTAGCTGTGGTCTCCTGCACGCGATGATCTTTCTGGCTTGGATTTTGTAAATATCTCTTTGGAATCCTATCGGAAGCGTTTCCATTATTTTGACTTCTGCAGAGTTCATCCTTCCACAATTCAAACCCCCTCGCCGGGACTCGTCCCTGTCAGCTGCACGCAAAAACTATAAAGTGTTGAATCGTCCATGCTGAAGAAGCAGTGAAGATATAACATAAGTTATTTCTTTTAATGCTCGTCAGCTATAATTCGGGGCAAGGGACTTTTAATGCGGAGGCTCCATGGGTCATCGCAGATGATGTGGCTCGTGGCTTCAGTGGGAGTGCAGGGCTTAAATCTGTTTCTCTAGAGAAGAAGTGAAATAAAGTACTGAAGGCGTTTGTGAGAAATGGAAGCAATTGGTGTCACCATTTGGAGAACAGTCTGAAATATGGTCAATATTGTAGTGGGACTGATGGGACAAATTTGTCTTCACTAATATTGATCATTATGAGAGGTTATGAATACTACTTTGGGACAGTCATGATTATAAACAGCGCCTGTGCCTGTTCAGTGCGTCATCTGTTCCTTAATCTTTATAATTCAGTGACGACCTCGTCAAAAGGAACATTTAGCAGTCAGTGGCCAATAAAAGGAAACGGAAGAGTGAGAGCGAGAGAGCGAGAGAGCGAGAGAGCGAGAGAGAGAGAGAGAGAGAGAGAGAGAGAGAGAGAGAGAGAGAGAGAGCACGAGCAAACATGTTTATTTGATGCCAACCCACTAAATGGAGTCATCAGTTCTGCACACATTGTGTTGCTCCATTATATCTTGCTCCCATGAAGAGATGTGAAAGCCCCCACATCTGGTCATTGCTAATGTGTTCCACTGCTGTTTTGGGCCTTCTTGATCTTCTACACTGTCTTCTGGTGACCTGTAATCACCCTGTCTGCCTGGACTGGGTCACAGCATGTATAGAGCCTTTGGTAACGCCCACGTGTTTTAAAAAAGAGGGGAAAAAAAGCCTGTCGGCCGGCTCGTGATGGCTGGTGCACATGTCCGGCCGATCCGACTGAGAGCTTTAATAATTTGTGCTGATCGCCGTGAGCTCTATCACTCTGTCATGTCTGCAAACACAATCCCAGAGGTCTGAAGGAACCGAGAGAGCCAGGAGGGACTGATGCGAGGACGACTTACCAGACGAAGCCCAGACAAGTGCCAAAAGCTGGGGTTTATTATTGGTTTGGAAGTTTTTGATTGATGTCTGAGGAGCTTGTCATCATTAGCATCGCAGCTCTCGAAGGAATGTTTGAATATTTTAGGGAATAACTTCTGCAGATACTAGAAAGACTAGAAAGAAAAAAGCTGAACACATTTCACCCTAATGATGGAAATCATGAAAATCATCCTTTGCAAAAAGAAAAGAATACCAGGAGAAACGAAATCCCGTCATTTGAAGTCTTTTTTTCAAAAGTGTCCATGTAAGGAAGGTCTCGTCCTGTTCTCAGAAGTCCAGCACTTTGCCATATCGCTTGTGGTTGGCAGTGTGAAAAAGCTGAGTCAGCGCCCCATTAGGAGAAGTGCACGCTTGTCCCTGCACTTAAATCAGATTGGAAATAAATGCCACCAGACTGCTAGCGGCTAACTCGTCCAGAGCATTAATAAAATGTATTATTTATTATTTATTATTATTATTATTACAAATTATTTGAAGCTCCTGAGTGGCCACTGTCTAAGCTTCAACCCTCTCGATGAGAGCTAGCAAGCTTGATCCCTGAGGAGGTCACGGGTCACCTTTTGTCCAGATGGGGCAAAATGGGCCTTGCATGGTAGGAACAGTGGCCCTTCTTCTGGCCCGTACATGCCAGTGATGCTGCACGAGCCGCAGTTCAGAAAGATGCAGTTTCATGTGACTCAGAGTTGAAAAAATGTAGCTCACTTGGCTGCGGAGGATTTTCTCTTGGTACTATGCATTTTTTTGTTGCTTTTTTGGGATCTGGATGAAGGACGCGATGAGAAAACTGGTGATCCTTCCAACTGGAAATTTGTCAGCAGGTCGATGCAAGTCAGTTTCAAATGCGCCGTGTTCTTCAGCCGTGCACCACAGAGATACGCCTGCTTCGGGCTATACTTAATAAGATGACGCGGCATCTTCAAAGAAGAAGAAATCTGGGCTCAGACACACAATAAACCTTGCACTGTATTAATATTTGAAGCAGGCCTTTCTCCAAGCTGTGTATGGAGTGCATGGTCTGTTTCAGTTTTCTGACCTAGTTCAGTGCTCTTTACCCAGAAGGGCTGCTAGCTGCCTGGTGGAGGCACATCTTTAAAGGGTGGCGTCGTTCAAAAGCAGGTTATTTCAGGCTCCCTGAGCCACTCCGACTGTCTAGAAACGCTCCGTGTCCGTGTCCTAATGCACAGGATGCTCTTTCAGAACGCTCCCCGAAACAGCAGCACACTTTTGCCCTCTCCTTCGGGACCGCATGCTTGCAGCATGAGCACCTGTCACGTGCAGACTCTTTCCCTATTTTTTATTTTCTTCCCCCATTCTTGCACTCTCTGTCTCTCACTTTTTTGTGACTCAAGACAAAGCATGTACAGAGTAGAAAAACACTGATGCATAAATGATGCTACCCTTACCTTAAACTGCTACACTTCATACATGTTTACAGATATAAAATATATATTCAAAGAGTTTACAAGTAAATACGATATATGGCTACTGGTAGATTACTGACTACATATGAAAAACCTTTTTTATTTGCTGTATTTATACATTGAATTGAACAATTGAAAGGTACAAATATCCACTCATTGGCGATGCGTTTGGGAGTACAGAAAACCTAACAGCAAGTATTCTGTGTCCCCTGAATTATTCAGGTCATGCACCACTAGTAGTTGGATTTCAGATGTCTCGCTCTGGCGAGGCTGTTTAAGAACCAGGCCTAGCTTTGGGGTAGCAGGGATGTTCAGCTGACTCTGCCTCTCAGCTCCATTTTCTGTTAGAGCAGAGTTTATTCAGCTGCTGTAGAGTATTCAGCTCTTGGCAGAGCAGATCTTCAGGAAAGGAACGGTGTCCTTTTACCAATACGTGCTGATGTTAAATATGGTCCTTGATTATCAGCAGTTTAAATATAATAAAATATAATAAGATAATGAACTACAGAAGCATGAGCGAAATCAACAGTAATCTACAAATGTCAGGCAGTCAGTCATTTTCTGGGCCGCTTGTCCTAATTAGGGTCGCGGGGGGGTGCTGGAGTCCATCCCAGCTCACACAGGGCGAAGGACTGGGACACACCCTGGACAGGTCGCCAGCCCATCGCAGATCTACAAATGTATCTAGTCCTTTTGATGTTTATAGTCCTTTTGATGTATACAGTACTTTTGATATAGTCACCTTGATACATATATGTACAGCACTGTGCAGGTGTGTAAAATGCTGTAAACAGAACGCTTTCAGAAATGGAAGTGTTGATCATTTATTTTCATCAATCAACAAAATGCAGTGAATGAACAAAAGAGAATCTAAATCAGATCAATATTTGGTGTGACCACCCTTTGCCTTCAGAGCAGCATCAGTTCTTCTAGGTACACTCGTACAGTTTTTGAAGGAAATCGGCCGGTCGGTCGTTCCAAACATGACTGTGTTTCAACCTCCGTGTGACGTTGATGATCACCAGTACCTGTTTGGTAAATCCGGTTGATCAGACACCGACTATAATCCTACAGAATCCCTGACTGTGTGCGAGTGTACCTAGAAGAACTGATGCTGCTCTGAAGGCAAAAGGTAGAAACAGCAAATATTGATCTGATTTAGATTTCTCTTTTGTTCGCTTACTTTGCATTTTGTAAATCGCTAAAAATAAACAATCATTATTGATGTTTCTGAAAGCGTTCTTTGTTTACAACATTTTTTCCACACCTGCCTAAAACTTTTGCACAGTGCTGTGTATACGTCTTTTTGATGCATAAAGTCAATTTGACAAAGACCTTTTGATGCATATAGTCTTTTTGATATGGTGATTTTGATGCATAGTCCTTTTCATGTAGTCCTTAGATGTATGTAGTCCTTTTGATATGATCCTTTTGATTTATATAATCCTTTTGATGCCATTTTTTATGTATATAAATCTTTGAATATAGTCCTTTTGATGTTACTATAACAATAATACAACTACTAATATTAAAGACT
This sequence comes from Hepsetus odoe, assembly GCA_017165825.1. NCBI lineage: Eukaryota > Metazoa > Chordata > Actinopteri > Characiformes > Hepsetidae > Hepsetus > Hepsetus odoe. The sequence goes on from CM029389.1 coordinate 15,719,891, forward strand.
CCATGTGATTTTATAAAGCTTGTGTCGGGAAAACCGCAGTTTCTGCTTAGCGAATCCTCCTGTCAGAGGTCAATATTAGGCCCAAAGAACTGCGTGCAGGATGGACTTAAGGATACTTGCTTAAATAATGACTGATAGATGTATTATTGCCGATTAATACATCTTGCCGAGAGTATTTCTTGACGGAAGTGGCCATTTTCACCAGGATAATGCAAATGCCACTCAGGAATGATTGGAGGAACAACTGTGAACATGTTGAATTGGCCTTCAAATCCTCCAGATTTCTGCTAATCAAGCATCTGTTCGATGTGCTCATCACTTCAGTTCATGGAGGTCCTACATGTTTTGGCGGCACAGTATTAGGCAGGTGTTTTTAATGGCTGATTGGTGTATAAAGCTGTCTCAGAATAAAGTGGGGCTGATTTGCGAGCTGTAGAGACTCTGAGCCGGTTAATTCTGATCGCACTGATAATTATTCCCATCATAGGCAGATTGAGTCATTATTTAAAATGAAATTTACCAAAACTTTACACGGTGACACATAAAGTACAGGAAATCCTCACCCCAACCCTCTTCTCAGTGCTGTGATGACCTCAGCATTCGTTAGCCCCTGTGTTATAAGCTAATGTCTCATTTATGTTGACAAAGCTGTTTGGCTGTCCACAAGTCTGGCCGTACTAACTCAAGCCTGGCTTGTCGTAGTACAGAAAGCAGTGTGGTCCTGCAGATAGCTGTAATTAATCTTTGATGACACTGCCTTTGGGATAGAGTTTCATAGGGCTCCATCCTGCCCGTATTATTCATGAGCCAGCTAAAACCGGCATGCTGATTAATAACATTCAATTGTCCTTAACGTACTTCTGCAGCCTGAAATACCAATCGCACCCCATCCTCTATAGGGACAGCCACCCCAAAAAAGCAACCTAATTCTGTGTCAGCAGAAAAACGGGCACGGTATGCAAAGTGAAAGTGCCTATTAGTCATTGTGAAACTCAGCACAGCACACGGTGAACCACAACGAAATGCATCCTCTGGTTTTAACCCATAGACCCAGTGTGCTGCCTTTGAGCAAGGTACCATCACTATCACTGCTTCCTGGGCTCTGCCCCCTGCTGCATGTGTGTGTATGGGTTAAATGCATTTCAGGCAACCTGCTGGTCCGAAACCACAAACTTTTATGGGGGCGAGTCCCTAACCGCCATCGTTGAATAGTAAATTCTTAATTGTTGTTTTAACAATGAAATGATTGAATATGTCACTCACTTTATACAAACCAATCAAAAAACACCTTGAGTGGTATTGCAGAGCAAGCTTAGCGGTCTAAAACGCAGGATCCACCCCCACCTTTTACCCTTTGAAGCTCGGATAGACAATATCCGAGATAGCAGCTCAGAAAATGAGTGAGTGAGTATTGCGTTGCACCAAGCGTTGAAAAGCAACCTTTAATGCAGTTCACTCCCCGCTCCACACATAAAGGACCCGGACCTGAAACCAGTTCACTCTCCTTTCCCTCCAGTATCCAGTCTAGCAATTAGAGAAGCAAGGTTGCGTGGGTTTGGACGTGTCCAGAGGAGAGACGAGGATGATATTGTGAGGAGGATGTTGAAGATGGAGCTGCCAGGAAGAGCCATGTTTCTCAGGCTCTGTTCCTCGACTCACTGCTGTTGGAGAGATTCCAAAGCATGGTCCAACTTGCTGTCTGGTGTCAAAAGGCTTAAAAAAAACCAAAGAGGAAGTGAGAGAGGACATGCAGGTGGTTGGTTTGAAGGAGGAAGATGCAGAGGACTGGAAGAAATGGAAATGAATGATCCGCTGTGGCGACCTGTAAACGGGAGAAGCCGAAGACGAGACGAAGAAAGGGTTCCAATCTAGCGATTTCTGCCGGTTTGGGTCCGGCACCAGTACCGGGTGCCATCTCCATTGGGAGGTTCTGAAGAGTACTCAGGTGTTAAATGATGCAATGAGCAACGCTCGTCTCATTTCTCCCTCTCTCTCGTTCCCTCTCTTTAAATAAAGAGCGTGCATGTGCAGCTGTTCATGCTCTGCTCAATTTAGCCTTGCAGTAAATCTCTGGTCTCTGGGCCTTCATTGGTAAACTAAACATGATGCTTTCTTGGCCATTCACACCACAACTGGCTACAACTGCTCGCTGTGTTTGGGCCAAAACATTAGTCCTGGTCAACACTTCACCACTTCACTGTCATCAGGGATAAAAAAGGAATAGATCTGCATAAATAAACCACTCTTAAACTAACAGCTGGATGGCTGATGATTGTTTGAGTTACATAGTTACTTATAAAACGTGACTACTCAGCTGATCCACCAATCAGAAATACCCTCTGACAGTGTTTTTTAATGTTTACATTCTCCGGGAGTGCTTTCTCCGTATTTTTGTCCGATGACTGGGTGTGTTGTGAGTGGAAGTCTTGCTTTGTGTGCAGTTTTGGGGTTTGTATTTATAGACCGTACAGTGTGCAGTTTGGCAGAATGCTGTGCATAGTGGAATAATCTATAAAAGGCTGCAAAGAAAGTTAAACCCTTGACCGGCTTGTTCTTTTATCGTCTGATCTTCAGACAGAGGAAGCGAAATGGAGAAAGAGAGAATCAGACATGTGGAGTGCACACTAGACCATCGATGGCCAGCAGCGCTGCATTGCGGATGGAGGAGAAATTGGTGTTTCATACTAGGCCATATTAGGACGCCCATTTTACTGACACTGACATCCCAACACATGTCCTTCACAAGAGATGCGCTTTATTAACAGCTTTCCAATTCCAATTTTTTCCCAAATTGGTCCATAACTGACTTTTTGGCAGATTGCTGGACTCCAGTTCACTATTTTTTGCTACTAACCGGCAAAAAAAGTCATAATCTTGTTTCAAATCTTCTCCCAAAGCTCGCACATTAATTACATCCTACAGATTTCTGCATCAGCCAAAAAGTAAATTCAGATGAATTCTGACCAAGCTCTACTTATTAACAGGGAAACACCTTGCAATTAATGAACAGCTGGACAGAACTTCTCCCTAATTTTGAGGAGTGCAAACTCCTGAGACGTCTTCAAAAAAAAAAGAATGATCGTGCCTCGGTGGACACAAATGAGATGAAATACGGAGCACTTTAATCAGGAGAGCAAGCAACTGTTAAATGACAATATTCTGTATTTCAACTGCTGGCTTTGATTTGCACCAATCAAAAGGTGTGCTGTGAAATCTGGCCTCGAGGGTCTAGTGCTTAGGGAACATGCCTCAGGATCGGAAGGCTTGAAATCCCAGACCAGTAGGTTATTTGACGTTCCCTTGATCAAGGTAGCGTCCCCATCACTGCTCCACGGGTGCTGAATACGGCTGCCCCCTGCTGGACGGTGTGTGTGGGTTAAATACAGAGGTTGCATTTCGTTGAGGTTCACTGTTTATTGGCAGCAAATTCACCTGATTTTAAAGTCACTCATAATTGGTTTGTAGAGTTTTGTATCAAAGGAAGTTACCGTGGTAATAAATGATTAAAGAGGGTAGTGTAGCAGATGTGGCTTCTTTGTAGAAATCAGAGAGTTCTGTCTAAAGTAAATAAGTTGTCCTGATGTTTTAAAAATGTAAAAACAGACACGTGTGCCGCTGACTCATTCGTATTCGTGCTGAGTCATCGGGTGATCGTTGGTGCAGTTTAGAGATAGGCTGCCATGCGGAGGGAAGTTAATGAATTCATAAAAGGAAGAAGTGTATGATCTTGTTTCTCAGGCTGTTCCTCGACTCACTGCCGCTGGAGAGATTCCAAAGCGTGGTCCAACTTTTAGACCCGTTGCTGTCTGGTGCCATGAGGCTTAAACACCGGTCGATGACTGGCCGAGCGCTGCCAGGATGAGGCTTTTTGGCGCTGCTGCTTGTCTTTGTCTTCTGAAACATGGCAAGCATGAAGAAATATGAGAATAATTTGGCCGCCCACCACTGCTGCAGCACTTCATTCCACCCTTTTAGCTGAAGTGACGTGGAGTGCTGTTACTGCAGAGGGATGACGATGAGTCGATTCTTCCTAAAGATCCAGACGTGGGTTTGAAGTTCCTTTTTTTCTGAAAATTTCAGATTTCAAGGACTGGTTCTCGCTGCAATTTGTTAAATGGTCACGAGGTACCATTTTGAATGCATCATGGTTGTGATGACCTCCTGACCAGCTATTCACCCTGCAGCCCATCAGACCAGGATGTGGAGAGGCAGAAGAATGGTCAGGCCTAAAGAATGACGGCTTTTAGTATATAAACGAAATAAAAATGCAGGAAAAATATTTAATACGGGTCCTTGGAAAAAAAATGCATCTCCACTGAAAAATGAAACTGAGCGGATGTTTTTTTTTTTTTGCATGAGGCAACAGAATTGCACTATAAATATGAATCAAAACATGATGCTTCCCTGTTTCCCAGTTCTTCAAAGAACTTCCCTCACACCCCACCTCCATTTCCCTTTTCTGCTTATGAGCAAGATACATGGGCTGGAGCAAAGCTGACGGTAATTCATCTTATCCTGAGTGCTCATCTCTATGCTCGAGCTCGGCCTCCACAGGGCTCTAATTAATCTCAGCGGGGCTTCCAGTGCACAATCCAAGCAGGATGATGTATAGGAGGGAGCAGGAGTGAGCCGGCTCTCGGTTCTCTCCTGTTCCTCTTTGAGAAGTCCAGGTCTCTTCAGGTGCATGGTAGCCTATCAGCATCCAGGCTAAAGTCTCTCCCACCGAGACTAAATCTGACCTAGCCTACATTTACCCAAGAGAGATTTGCTTAATCTCCCCCCGCATCTTTTTTATTTCCTGATCTGTTGCTTTGCCTGTTGTCTGCGGCCTACATTTGTTGGGTGTGGGAACGTTAGATGGTTGATAGGGTTCTTTCTGTGCCAACATGCTTTAGGTTATTGGGCTGCAGTGAAGCTTTTGTATTTGGTGAGGTTTTCCTACAAAGACTGCACTTGTTTCCTAGAAAGTCCAGTTTTGAGCCGAATATGAAAGTGAAAGTGACTATGTGTGAAGACACCACAGCTCACAGTGAACCACAACCTAACACATTCTCTGTATTTAACTACACACCGTCCAGCAGGGGCAGACATATCCAGCACAACGGGGTGCAGTGATGGTGACAGTACCTTGCTCAAGGGTACAACCTACTGGTCTGGCAGTGCAACGAATAGGCAGCAGTGGTCTAGTGATTAGGGACTAGGCCCTATAATCGAAAGGGTGTGAGTCTGAGAAGGTTTCACTGAGGTACCCTTGATCAAGGTACCGCCCCCATCACTGCTCCCCGGGTGCTGGATATGGCTGCCCCCTGCTGCACGGTACAGAGGATGCGTTTCATTGTGATTCACTGTGTGCGATGTTCACAGTGATGAATAGTCACCTGGGTTGCCCTGAGGTACCCTTGAGCAAGGTACTTTCCCAGACACTGCTCCCTGGGCGCTTTCAATAGCTGCCCCCCGCTGCACGTGTTTGTGTGTGTTTCACTGTGTGCTGTGCTGTGTTTCACAACGGTGAGAGTAGTCACTTTCACTTTCACTTCAAAGCAAACACTACCAGACAGAAATGTCTGGATCTCCGGCACTGTCCCTAAAATCAAAGATTCTAATGATTATCACAGAGATGTGTAATGATGCCCAACTTTAATGAACTTTAATGACCTGTGATGAAGCCATAATCATAAACACAATATAAAACCGGGTAAAAACACACCTGTCTTTGTACCATTTCTGTTTTATTAGGCACCCCAACTGGATTTTAATAAAATATTTGCTCAGTTTGATTACAGATTGATGATTTTTGGCCATTTTAGATTCGAAACTGAAATCGGAAGCTGCCAAAGGACATCACTTGTATCTGAGGCGTGTTGAACTATGTATTTTATATGTACTGGTGAAGAACCGCCTCCGTTTCTCATCTGTTGGAAACCCGCTTGTAAGGCTTCCGCTTGAATCCACAGACAGTGACGCATCTCAGACTTTCCGACCTACAGTGACCTTTTGCTCTCATGAAGCTCGTAGCATTGGTTAATCTGACGAGTGAGGCGTGAAGATCTAACCAGTGGAATTAGCTATATCTATCTAGAGGTCACAAAAAAGATCACTTCTTTCGGGTAACTTATTCTTTCGGCTGCTCCCGTTCAGGGGTCGCACCAGCAGATCAACCGACTCCATTTCTTCCTGTCCTCTGCATCTTCCTCCTTCATACCTGTATGCGCTCTCTCTCCACGTCCATAAACCTCCTCTTTGTTCTTTCTCTTCTCCTCTTTCCTTGTTGCTCCAACTTCAACATCCTCCTCCCGATATCATCCTTGTCTCTCCTCTGGACATGTCCAAACCAACACAGCCTTCCTTCTCCAACTTTGTCTCCAAGCATCGTTTTCTACTGGGTATTTTGAGAAATGAGCCCTACTGTTTCAACCAAAATGTAAAACTTAAATGGAGCAGGATTTGCCGAGTTTTTGTTATGTGTAGCTGCAGAGGCAGTGTGATGCTCTGGCCAGTGTTCTGCTGGGAACCCCCAGGTCCATTCTTGTGGATGTGACTTTAATTTACCTTTAGAATTTATTCCGATCCGGAAGAATATATTCGAGAATATGTTGGATATGCTGGACAAATTAGTCTGGACCATTGGCACCCTACCTTAAAGCTTAAGAATGCTCCTCCCAAAGCCTTGGTACTGTACCTTCAGAGGTCTTGTGAAGTCCATGCCTCAACAGTTCAGAGCTGTTTGGTCAGCTGAGCTGGACTTCCACAGTAGGCAGGTGGTCGTGATGTGATGGTGATCAGTGTTCAAGCTGTGTTAGAAGTATAGTGACAGTAACCCTATATCTGCTTTCTTTTCAGGAGAAGGAATAAACCTCACCTTTTAGTGTGAATATAAAATCTATATTTTGGACCAAGTTCTAATTTTAGCTCTGAACTGAAAACAAACTTGGTTGGTGACTCACCAGTTTTGTGGAACTGCGTGAAATAACCAGTTCCAGATCATAAAGCAGTATCGGAAGTACTACATACATGCAGCCCCTGCTTCATCTCTGTCTATTGGATCAGTGTTTTAGTGACTCAGACGCTCTGGGCATGACCGTCGGATCAAAAGACCTCAGCTCCGCTGCCTACGGCTGTCGGCCTACACGCTTCTCACCGGCGCACAGCTGAAGGATCCCTTTTAACGCTTGGTTCCTCATTGCCTGTTTCCCCATTTAGATTAGTCAGCAAAACACAGACTTTTAAAGAAGCACAAAGCCACAGACTGCCATATCCGTTCTCTGTGGTGGGTCAAATTTGACATTGTTTACTTAAAAACTGTATTTTTCATAGTCTTTTATTTTCTTTGTCTGAAATCCCACAGTTTAAGTGTACAAACCTGACTGATGATGTGTCTAGAGCTGCATAAAAGGCGTTGCAAACTAGTACATTTTGCATTTTGCTCAGGCCCTCTTTAAGATTCCTCTCTCTCTCTCTCTCTCTCTCTCTCTCTCACACCATCTGTCCACTTTTGACCACCATGGCTTCTGAGGGAGAGCGTATCGCTTACATACGCCACGCCTCTTCTCTCTTCTCTTTGTCCATGCCAGACAATCCATGGCAGTTTTGAATTTTTTGTCATTTTTGTTTTAGAAACACTTTGTCTTCCAAATCAGTGGCCATCTGTGGTCAGTTTCTCCTGTTATTTGGGTGGTTGATCGTTCGGTGATGCTGATATTGTAGTGGCCCGGCGGTGTGAGTGGCGCCGATTGTGAATCAGACACAGCGGCGTTGCTGGGGTTACACACACACACACTTCTAGAGTAAGATCTACACCCTATTAGATCCACACCCCAAATACATCTAGGCACCGCTGATGGTCACTGATGATGAGCTACAGGGCCGCGGACAAAAAATCTGCAGCGCAGTCTGTAATTTTTCCAGCAAGGTGGACCTGTAAGTGAAAGTGAAAGTGAGTAGCAGTCATTGCGAACACACAGAGAGCAACAGCAAAATGCAACCTCTGCTTTTAACCCACGCACACTAGCGGGGGGCAGCCGTATCCGGCACCCAGGGAGCAGTGATGGAGACGATACCTTGCTCAAGGGTACCTCAGGGGAACCTGCTGATCTAAACACTAGGCCAAACTTGCCCCAATAAGAAATGGGTTTCAAACGAAGTAAGCGAGTGTGTAGTATCTAGTCAGTGTATTATATCTTATGAGACTGTCTATAAGGCAGAATACAAGAATGTGATGAGGCACAAACCCTACGGTTCTTTGAATGATCTTAAGTGACCCCCTTTCCCTCTTGCCCATGCAGATGTTCAGAAAGGGCACAGGCTGAAAGTGACAGTGCACAGAAGTGGGGGGGCTGGACAGGATCAAGACCGCTATCAAAGATGTAAACACACTCGTCTGCTCCATTAGGGTGTGTTTATCCACATACCGAGTCACGCTGCAGAGTCTGGAGCCTCATCAGTCAAATGCATGAACAAACACACACACACACACAGTATTTCGTGTCTTTACCGCAAACCGGACGTGATTTCACGCCTGGCTTACGGGATATTAAGCCTCTTGTGCCGTTGTCACAGGTGTGGAATTTTTTGCAGAGTCACAAGAAGAAGCGCGTTCACGGGTTCCAGGCGCCATGTCCGCGCCCGGTCTGACATGTTTTATTATCTGCTTATGACCGGCGGATTCTTGTGCCTTAGCAAGAAGCGAGGCGGTCTATTGGCTCCCCTACCGCAGTTTGAATCATGTTGTTTGGCTTTTTGATCATCGAGCGTATGTTCTCGCACTCCTGCTTGCTTGTAGCGTCTGGCATGACCAGAGCTCCATGATTGGTCTCAGACTCAGAGAATTTCTTGGGGAAAAAAGAGTGCTTTATGAGACGTCACATTTGCGAGCAGTGGTGGCCCTGACAGCTGTTTTGATTATGAGATTCTGTAGTAGTTTAGCAGTGCTTTTTACAAAAAACAGCTTGTGTTTATGATTTCTTTTTTTTGATGCTCCCTCATCGTCACATATACACAGATGTTGAGTCATATGTTATCAGCTTGTTAAAAGGAGAAGAACTAACTATTATAAGGATTTACAAAGTTTGGGGTTTTCTCCAATCAGTGAAGTATTCCTCTTGCATCAGGAACTCTTGCTTGCTCCTTCTGAGCAGGTGTTACTGTCAGAAATCCACAAGAAATCCTTTGCATTTACTGATGGAAGCTGATCTGTGCGATCTGTAACTGGTACGAAGCCCGTAAACCACCATAATCCCATTCAGCCTTTTCAGAAACTGTAGATCAAAATGAGTTCGATGAAACGTTCATGATGATGTCAAATCATTCGACAACAAAAAGCTGCAGCCAGTCTGAAATATTTTACATGATATCAGATGCTATATTATCTTTCTTCCGTTTTTCTTTCTTCCATCACTTCTGTTTTTCACTCGATTAAGTAAGTCCTGAAGATGTGCTGTCACATTTTTAGTAAGCGATATCCAAAAATGTATCAGCGTTAATTATAAAAGTGCAATTACGATTATTACTCTGCAAAAAACACCCTCGGATGAGGATGAAGATAAAGAGAACCCCCAGACGACGGGGTTCCATCCACTCCAATGGAAGGCCTTCATGAAGCCTGCAGAACTGCTCCTCCAAAACACATGGAACGTTGGGATCTTTGGGAGCAAACTATGAAGAAATGTTGCGCTCAAGGCTTTTTGTGAAGGTGGTGGGACTGGCGTGGGTTTAACAGACTGAGGGAGCAGTGCCCAGGATGAGATTTGATATTCAAACACAGAGAGTGTTTAGAGTTGTTTATTGTGGGGGGGTTAATGTTGGAGAAGTGATGATCTGACCTAAATAAAAGGGACCTTGGTGCTTCCTCAGGCAAAGCTATGAATAAATGAAGTTTAGCGCAGAATAGAGTTTGTACAGAGAAAATGCATTTCTTTAATTCCACTGTGCTTTTTTGCCCAATAATAAAAAAGCAAGACCCCATGTGAGGATCAGAGTTTTCATTAGGGTGATCCAGAACTTTCAGAGTTCTGCTGATATGTAAATGCTCACGTGACACGGTAGGAGGCCGTTAGCTGTTTTTCACCGTGGCGATGACTTTTCTGTGCGTGACTTGTGGGGACTCTGTACTCAGACAGTTTCTTACGCCTTTAATTCTGGAGCAATAAAATGGCCATTAAGCCACAAGAGGCAGCGTGATAGTGATTTTATGATGGGCAAGATTCTTATTGGGCAAAAAGTTTCTAAACAACATTTGTTTTTGTTACCAAGCAACCATCAACTGGTGACGGACTACACGTCACCCCCCCCGCCCCCCCGACTGACTGACGTCCAGGGACTCCCAGCAGTGCACAATGTGAGATTACATTACATTTCCACTATTAGAATTATATACAGGGGCACTGGTGGTGTATTGTTTAGGGCTGGGCCCCAGGGTTGGAAGGTTGTAGGTTTGAATCCCAGACCAGCAGGCAGACTTGAATGAGGTATCGTTCCCATCACTGCTCCGCGGGTGCTGGATACGGCTGCCCACTGCTGCACTGAGAAGATGCATTTGGTTGTGCTTCACGGTGGGCTGACATATACCATTTTTTCAGAATTCTGCACTCGAGGTAAAGGGGACATCACTTTACAGGTTGCCATGGAGTCCTTCATGAGCTGCATCAGGTAGTCCCTAAATACCTGAAGGTATGCCCCCCCCACCCCATAAGCCTGGAGTAAACCACTGTGTGGGTAACAAGGGGTTAAACTCTTGCTTTGCTGTTTGTGTGTAATGCCGAGCATTGCTACAGTCTTAGCTATCTGACTTTTCGTCGTGCATTTTATGCTTGTCTGAAATATGGGTCATGAGAATCAGCTGGTGCTCCTTTCTGCACCTACGTGGTTTATTACAGATTGCGCGGCAGCGAGTTGTAAAATAGATGGTGGAGCTTTTAGAGCCGCCCGAGTGCTAGAATAAAAGAGCCCCCCGCTGCCCGTCCCCCCAGGTGACTCATTTGAATAATAAAGAGCAGAATTTACATGCAACATAATACGCTGTCTCACCGTCCTAATGACGCATGCTTGACATTTCATTTATTTCAGGCAGACGGTCTAGCCGAGTGCCTCTTTGGCCTCCTTGGCACTCGATGCAAATGCTGCCTCCTAATTGAATTGTTGTGATGGTGAAATTAGAGAGATTTGGTAAATAGCTATGATAATGAAGACTTTAATCTTCAAATTTCTCACATATTCTTTACAGTGACTCATGGAAATTAATTATTTCCCCATATGGGCCATTACTTCTTGCTGGAGCAGCGGTGGCCTAGTGTTTAGGGACGAGGCCCCAGGACCAGAATGTCACGGGTTCAAATCCCAGTAGGTTGCCCTGAGGTACCCTTGAGCAAGGTACGGTCTCCATCGCTGCTCCCCGGGTGCTTTCAATAGCTGCCCCCTGCTGCACGCTGTCTTTTACATTAGACACTTTCAGTTATTTCTGTGATAAAAGTTCAGTAAAGTTGATATCTCTGGTCACATGGCTCTCCAGCAGCCATGACGTCGCCCACATCTGTATCTGTATTTCCTCACGTGTTGGTGAACAGCTCTTCTTGGACAGGGAGTCTGTTTCCTCTTTCTTTTCAGTTCGTGGGCCCCTTGCAAAAGCAAAACTAGACCGTCTTCATTTTGCAATCCGTCCTTTGAAATATTGTCACGTGGCATCTGTGTGTCAGCTGTGGATGAGCAACATCGACTCTTGTGAATCACCACCATATGGCTTTAACTGACCCGTGAACGCATTTCAAGATATTCCAACATAGTGCAATTAACCAGCCACGCTGTACGCATGGGCCGCGCCGCTTCTCTTTTCTCTTCCTTTCATGACACATGAGCTCCGCTCCACTTCCAATCTCATTTCATTTTCTTTTTAGTTTGCCTTTGGTTTTAGTGCAAGCACGTTTATGATGAAAATATTCCAAATCCCCTTTGTTTGTCCTCCGGGCCGTGATCTTTGGTGCCGTACGAGCAGTGTTGTGTGTGATTTTCTACATACCGACATGGATTAACATGCAATGGTATCTTAACAGTCCAATAACAAATAAAAAAATAAATTAATAAAAGTAAAATTACATTAAAAGGGCTTTTAAGGTGAATGATATTGAAAGCTCTTAACTCAGAAGCAGAAAAGATACGATATAATAATATTAACAATCCAGAATTTCAGAAAGAGTAAAAATAGGTATAAAATATTGATTCTGTATTTTTTGTCATTTAATCACCTTGTTTTTCGTAATGAGCACAGTATATACACCCGTAACTCACCTATTCCTGTTTCTATCCTCCAGCCGTGTGAAAGGTTTTAGGGAATGAATCTTGAGCAGTCGGACATGCGAATGATCTGGTTAGTGCCACAGTAACCTGGTCAGACGAGCTCTCTGCCCAGTGGCAGCGGGACATTAGTTGCGTTCGCAGAAGTGATGAGCACCGTAACTGCCATGTTGCCGTGGCTGCTGTGTCAGTTTCCTCCGAGCGAATAAGCTTGTCCCTTTTCTCTGAGAGCAAGTCAACCTGTCAAAACATCTCCGCCCCACCACCACTGTGTTTTAGAGCTTACAGCAGAGTGACATTTGGCAAAGGCCCCGCTAAGAGAGTGCGCCGGCAGCCATGGCGCAGCAGAGTGAGTTAAAATAGTGCATAGCAGTCGAGAAAATGCTAGCAGACCTACCAGCCAAGCGTCCGCTGAAGGTGCTCCGCGCAAATGAAACAGGACGAAGCTCGTTTGCAGGCCATCTAGAGATCCGAAAAGCTTGTATAATACCACCATATTTAATCTGGTGATTTAATTAGCCTCCTGTTCATTAATTAGTTAATTAGCCATATGTTTTTTTTTCTTTTACTGTCCACTAATGTTTACATCATTACATCTTAAACATCACAAGTGGGCTTTTCCTACTCATTCCTGACGGTCACAAAGCTAAACGCAGTCATAGTGACGCGTGGCAGAGTGTGGAGCAGGAGGGCGTTCTATTGAAAAACACTTTTACTGACATTTCCTGAACTTATTTCTAATTCCACCCAGCCCTGGATCACTCGTACACTTGAGGAAGAGATTTGAACTCTGAGCTTTGCAGCTGTGGAGAACAGGATAGGGAGCTCGCTCGCGAATCTGATCTTCGTTCTTTAATGTATGTTTGCAATTAGTCCTCCCTGTGAACTCTCCTGATATCAGTGTAGACTCCCTTTTCCTTCAGACGAGCACCTTCAAAGCATCTGGCCCTTCGTGTAAAGGTCATATTGTGTAATAGGCTTGGCATTCTCCAGAAATCAATAAGCATTAGAGGCCTTCGCTCTGCTTAAGCTGCCTTTATCTAATGCGTGCATATTTATTAACAACATATTTCCAGACCTGTGACTTCTATACATTTTTTGGCATGATTGTATTATTAAATTAAGTATTAGAAGGTAAAGTATAACTGAGATTTTTGAACTATATTCACATGTTCTTACAGTCATAACTGACTTGATATAAAGCAAGAAAATATTGACATTTTTAGGGAGTTTAGGGAGTCGGCCCCATGATCAGAAGGTCATGGGTTCGTAGGTTGCCCTGAGGTACTCTTGAGCAAGGTACTGTCCCCATCACTGCTCCCTGGGTGCTTTAAATAGCTGCCTCCTGCTGCACGGTGTGTGTGAAAAGCAGAGGTTGCCATGCAGTCATCTAGTGTTTAGGGACTAGGCCCAATGATCGGAAGGTCGTGGGCTCGAATCCCAGACCAGTAGGTTGCCCTGAGGTACCCTTGAGCAAGGTACCGTCCCCGTCACTGCTCCCCGGGCACTTTAAAAAGTTTCTTTCTGTGCAGCCCCCTGCTGCACGGTGTGTGTGGGTGAGACGCAGACGAAGTATTTCACTGTGTGCTGTGCTGTTTCACAATGGCAATTAGTCACTTTCACTTCACTTTTGAAGCTTACCTTCTGATTGACTTGCTCTTTAAACATTTTGAAACCCTAAATGTAACACACTCTAGCTTTCTTCTTCTTCTCATTATCCTAATCCTGCTCCCACTCTGGTGCTGAGGAGCCAGTGGATCAGCGTGTATGTGATGGATGGTGTGAAGTCATTGACTCTTGCAGATGTAGTTCGTTCCTCATGCATTAGAATAAGCTGTTATATATATGAGTCCAAGAAAAGCGTTCACGTTGGTCAGCACGCGTGCTGGGAATGATGGATGGTAAAAGGATGAGGCGAGAGGTGTGTAATTAGGGGGAGATAAAGAGCAGACTGTGTTTGTCTGAGAGAAGCTGGACAGATAAGTGGGGGGGGGGGTGACACCTTGTGTGTGTTTGTGTGTTTTTGGTCAGCACGTGAACTGTGAGTGACTGGCATGTGGCTCATGGGAAATCTGGACCGAGGAGGGGATACTGACACTCCTAATGACCCCACACACACTCCGCTGCTGTATCTCTGGGTAGAGCTGATGCGCCTGGAGGACCATTCGAGGTGCTCATCCGCAGCGCATCTTCTGATTGGCTGAGGCAGGAGGAGCTAATGGGGGCTTTGCTCCCCTCCCCCCTTGCTAAGTGTGTGTGTGCTGTAGAAAGGATAGGAGCCGAGACGAACACGGAGCTCAGACCGCATAGATTCAGCTTGAGTGGTGCATACTCAAGGGAGCTCTCACACACACAAACACACACACACACACCCTCACACACTGCAAACGCACCAGTGCAGTGTTAGAAGAAGACCTGTCCTTCTCTGATCTCCTTTGAAGTATCCCTCGGCTGACAGCTCCGGGGGACCGGCAACATTTGAGCTTGTTCGAAGCCGCCTTCGAGTGACCATGGGCAGACAGAGCCACGATGGCAGCACGGGATCGGCCAGCGGAGGAGCGGGGAACGGCCGCATGCAGCGGTCCCAGAGCCGCATGAGCCTGTCGGCCTCGTTCGAGGCGCTGGCCGTCTACTTCCCCTGCATGAATTCTTTTGACGAGGAGGATGGAGGTAAGGTCAGGACAGATCGGACGGAAAATAACGATGAAACAAGGTCTTCTGATTTAGGAATCTCAATCGGAGCCCCGCTAACGTATGTCCTGTTACTGGCATGCGTTTACAGTGGGACGGAGAAATATGTGAATGTATCTCGGATGTCTGCGAGACACTGATATGGCTTTGAACTGAGAATGATTAATATTACCAAGAGCGGGGTTGCGTCTGTCTCTATGCGTCTAAGGTGCAGGGTCAGGTGATGGGATTTATTCCCAGTAGAATACAATCAACAGGTTCTGTCTGGGGGTCTGATGGTGAAAGCTCTGTGTTGTTATTATCATTCATGTGAAGAACTGAGGTACACGTGTGCAGCCAGCTACCGCGCATGAGACGCGTGTGAAGATTTCGATACCTGCTGGTGCGAGTTTTGAAGAATCTTTGTAGGATAACAGTAACCATAACCGTGTTTAGGGTTGTGTCCGAGACTGACAAAATAATAAACGTGTAAAAAATGTTGCTTCCCTATATATCTAATCTAATAGAATGATATTCTATAATATACGTATATATAATATTGTTGGATTTGGGCCTTTAGAAACATTGTGCTCTCAAGAAAAATTCATTTGTCATCATGAATCGAGATAATGGGCCTTATAATCTAAGCGCAATGCGGGTTGAAGTTTGTTGAATATTTTAGAGAAGCGTTGGCCACTTTTTGATGTTTACACTTCAGTGAGAATCGAATGTGTTTTTCCAGAGTCCAGAAAACCAGACCACTTTGTCCAAAATACAATGAGTGTTCTAGCATCTCATCTGGTCCGATTTAAAGACGGATGAAAATGCATAATTAGGAAGAAGCAGAACACAGGCTCTTCCGTCCACATATAATATGGAAATGAGGTCATCTTTCGGAGCGAATGATGACCCTGGTACTGAGGGTTTGGTGTAAGCAGCAGTGATTTGCTTGGGTGGTCTCGAGCCTTCGATTAGGGCTCGACACTGGAGAGGGTCTGTGTGTGTTTTTAGGTTCACGTACATTTTCAGGGATAGTTCCACAAAATTGACCTGTAAAAACAAAAGTCTTTATTTTACTGGACAGATTATTTCCCCTTTTTGGCTTATGGCTTACGTTTCATGAGCACTTTGAGAGGTTTTGATAGACTTTGTAAGCCAAGAAAGATTCATTTTGTTACTATACTACACTCTACAAACTGAACTACTCACTGAGTGATGCACCTTGAAATAATAGCTGAAAGAGGTGTGGAGATTTAAAGGCTCAAGCTCTTAAAAGGTGCTGTTTTATGTGGGACTGTGGGTTGAATGATGTCCGGTGTCTACTCTGAGCTGTGCAGGCTGGGCAAGGGTGGGCAGCCCGGTGGCACAGGGCGGGACAGAGCAGCAGCAGGGTCACGTGTGGGTCCACAGCCCGTGTCACTTCCCCAGCCCAAGATGAGCAGCAGGTCTGATACAGCAAGTCAGCTGTCACCCTGCATCAGATGAGGAAGCCCAGAGGAGCTGAGTGTGGGTTTGTGTGAGTGGGTGTGTGTGTGTGTGTGTGTGTGTGTGTCACCCTGAGAGAGAGAGAGAGCAAAAGAGGACTATGTTGCATCCTCTCTGGACAAAAAGGAACAAATGAAGCACCAAGCAGGACCTATAGCTGTGCATTGTCTGTTCTTTGTAAAATACAGAGGATTTATCTTAGTGTCCAGTTTAACAAAGTCTAACACTAAGTTGTTTGCTCGTTAGAAACATTTGCCTCATATCTAGCATTTCCATTTACTCCACTACATTTCCATTTACGGCGTTTAGCAGACGCTCTTATCCAGAGCGGCTTCCACGTCCTGATTACAGGGACAGTCCCCCTGGAGACACTTGGGTTGAGGGTCTTGCTCAGGGACCCAGTGGTGGTAGTGCTAGAGGTGGGATTTGAACCTGCAACCCCTTGTTCCATAGAGCCGTAGGCAAGTATCCTACCATTCCCAGCGCTGGCCAGTGGCACCAGCATCCAACCAGCCTGTTTCTAGAGCCTTTGCACTGCCCGAGGCCCTAGATTAATGTAAACGTCTGAGTTGCAGAGTTTTTGATGGGAAGATCCTCTTTTGATGCTTATTTTGGATGTTTTCATGAAGAAATCTAGTGTGTCTTTCTGCATACCGGCGTTTACTCACTCTTAGCATTCCGGATTTGATTCTTAAAGCATGACTGACATTCTCATTTTTTCTTCATCTTCATCTCCATCTGTCCTCCTGCAGAAGCCGGAGGGAAGAAGCTGCGAAGCACGATCCAGAGGAGCACAGAAACGGGCCTGGCTGTGGAGATGAGGAACAGAATGACCCGGCAGGCCAGTCGCGAGTCCACAGACGGGAGCATGAATAGCTTTAGCTCCGAGGGAAAGTAAGAAACTTCACCCTCAGCCTTGCTATATTATGTGTATCAGGCATTAATTGGTCGTGTATTTGTTTTAAATGATCTCCTTTGGTAAAACGTATCCAGCTCGATTAAGGAATATCGCTGCTTTAATGCTTTAATCACATGAACAACGCCGGATACGTCCGTGTGTTCTGGGACCCGAGAGTAACTGAACTCTTTGAAATCACAGCCTCATCTTCCCTGGAGTGCGACTGTCATCTGATAGCCAGTTCAGTGACTTTTTGGATGGACTGGGACCTGCCCAGCTGGTGGGCCGACAGACTTTGGCCACACCTCCTATGGGTACGACCTTAAACCCCTTTTTGTTCTAGGGTTACTCAACTGAGCAAATATCATGTGCGGTTGTGATTCTGACATTCTGATGATCAAAAAAATAAAAAACCTTGAATAATTGGCTGCTGAGGAAATTTAGAATTTCAATTTAAAGTGCAAAGAAAGTGAAAAGGCAAACTGCAATGAGTGCAAGATGTTTTCCAAGTCAGTAAAGAATCATGATGATCCATGGTGATCTACGAGCTGAATCCTGCAAGAGAAGAAATGCTGTGCTAAAATGTTACGTGTCCTTCGATCTCCTTCCAGGTGACATTCAAATAGGAATGGTGGAGAAGAAAGGAGCTCTGGAGGTTGAGATCATTCGGGCCAGAGGCCTAGTGGGGAAACCAGGATCCAAGGCACTGCCAGGTACAAAACCAGTTGGACCACTGAAGAGGTTATGATTTTTGGAATAAACCCTCGCCTATTTCGAAACGCAACTCCTTCTGTTTTCTTTCAGCCCCTTATGTGAAGGTCTACCTTCTGGAGAACGGCGCCTGTATAGCCAAGAAGAAAACAAAAGTAGCACGCAAAACCTTGGACCCTTTGTACCAGCAGCAACTGTCATTCGAGGAGAGTCCGGGAGGGAAGGTCTTACAGGTCAGCAGCTAGTTTACGTCACAGACTTGTCAGACTTCTGCTGAGATCAGGCTTTAATTTAGGCCGAATTATATTATTTACCCCGAACTGTACGGCTTTATGAGCAGATCATGGATATCATTAATGCCGGGGCAGCGGTGTCCTAGTGGTGAGGGAGTCGCCCTGCATCGGAAGATTGTGGGTTCGATTCCCTCACCAGTAGATTGCCCTGAGATACCCTTGAGCAAGGTACCGTTCCCGTCACTGCTCCCCGGGCACTTTCAATAGCTGCCCCCTGCTGCACGTGTGTGTATGGGTGAAACACAGAGGTTGAATTTCGTTGTGTCGTGCTGTGCTGTGTTTCACAATGACAAGGGTTGTCACTTTCACTTGCACTTGCCAGCCGCATGTTTCATGCGAGGGAAGTTTTCAAAAGCATACTGTAAAGCTGTGCAGCTCGTGAAGGGAGATTAATTGAATCGCTGAACTTGATATACTTTTCCTTTTTTCTTCTCCACCAGGTCATCGTGTGGGGAGACTATGGGCGAATGGACCATAAATCTTTTATGGGGGCCGTTCAGATACTTTTAGACGAGCTGGACTTGTCCAACATGGTGATTGGCTGGTTCAAGCTCTTTCCTCCTTCCTCGTTGGTGGACCCAACGTTGGCCCCCTTGACTAGAAGAGCTTCCCAGACGTCTCTGGACAGCGGGTCTGGACCATTCGGTCGCTCGTAGCGGTGTGCTGATCGGTAGCGTTGTTGTAGCAGCCAGTGGGCGGGAGTTTTCAGATTCGGTGATGGGCCCCTCCCTCCGGTAACACACTGCATGCTTGGTGTTGTGTCTTCTGAGCCTGTTTCTTAGGGGTGAAAATTAAAAGCGGTTCTGTGTTTGCTCGCAAAAAAAAAGAAAAAGAAAAATAACGATAATAAATAAAACCTGAAACCTCGCACACGTCGTGCATGAAGAGCGCCCCCTACAGAAAGGGAACAGGCAGACGAAGGAAGCTGGAAACGGACTCTTGTTTTGTCCTCTCTGAAGCCATTGGGTATGGGTCTGAACTAGGAACCAGTCGCTGAGTTCTACAGAAGCCCTGTTTTTTGAAACACGAGAAAAAAAAAAGAAAAAAAGTTACCATTAAGGGTTCTTTATCTTCCATTTTTGTTTATTGTTTGTTTTAATGTATTTGTATATGAACGGGCTAACAGTGTTTCTTATCGGAGCCTGGGTCACGCCATGCCAACAGATCCAGAGATTCGCCCTGAGAGTGATGGAGAGTTAAGGACACTGCGCAGAGAATGAGCCCTAATCAGAGGCCACAACCTTAAACCACCTGCACAGATATGCACACATTCTAGTTGAACACGAGACTGTTTGTAGCTTTTTAAAATGCAATACAGAGAACGCTGTCAGAAACAGGGAAGAAAGATAAAAGGAAGGAAGGTCTGAAATCCGCTGGATGATTATTTTGCGATCGATCGGAATGGTTCCTCTGCTGATCGTGTATGAAACTGAAAAGGGACTCTTGTTTTGTTTTGTGTTTTTTTGGGGTTTTTATTTATTTGTTTCATTTTTTGCATGGACGATTTAGCTGAACTTTAAGAAATAATTATTTTCTTGAAATTGCAACTTGCAGAAAAAAAAAAAAGAACATGGAAAAAAAATTTACAAATGAAACAGATCAGCCATTTTCAACTATTTCTATTATTTTTAAAGAGCAATTTCACTAGTGCATGGTTTTCATGGGTGATTCATGAGTGAATGCAAAGGCGTGATTAAAAAAAAAAAATAGAAGAGAAGAGAAACCCTGTTTTATTATCTTCAGGACCATTCTGTGGTCTATATTGTATTTTTACGGACATACTGATAAAGTAAGAAACTTAAGAAACTTTTCCATTTATTTACAGAAAATAAAAGAAATCCTGTTTATGTAACAAAGAGGTGAAGACAATAGAAATTTATGAATTATTTAACTGTTAAGGCGGATGCCTTACAAAGACAATGTGCAAATTGTACACACATTTTCTCTCCCTTGTCCCAGGGTAACCGTTGTACGTTTCATTGCTGCTGTTGTCAGATTTCCTCCCGATACCGTCCTGATGTTTCTGCAGGGCTGTTGAGTTCGTACAGTCTTGTGTTCTGTTCGTTTGTACTTTGATTGATTTAACAAGCATGTTGAAAAGGATTTTCTGCAACATGGCTTGGGCACACCGTGCAGTAACACAGCATGTTTTGATAAAGATGATATTTGGAAGACAAAAAAAAAAAAAAACAGAGGAACATTTTTTGCAGTTTCTTGTACAGTGCATGTCGACTATCTTTCTTTCGTCCCGAGCTGCATCGCAAGAAGATTCGGCCGGTCTCTAGCAGACCTCTGCGATACACTTTTCAAAGGAACGTCCCGCCCAGTGACGTCATACATTTTAGAAGGTTCGAAAACAGATCGATTTAAGGGAAAAATAGTCTGAAAATGTTTAACCCCTCAAACCCCTGCACTCTGGACGAACGATCCCAAATTGGATTTGCAAGTGGGAAAATCCTGCATTTGATTTAATTGCAGTGTTGTGTGCAGTGCAGTTGTGCAGAAATCACACCGCTGGAACTCAGTTGAACAGTTGGGTTGCATGACTTGGAAATTTTGCCACATAGGTTTCTAGATTTTAGTTTTCTCGCTTAGTTTTGAGAAAGTAAAGTTCATTTAATATATTTTTGTTAGTTTATTTACAAGCCAAGACCAATTAATTTTTTATTTTCTATTTTTAGTAATTATCAAGACTTCTCTGATCTGGGAAGTAGATGACTCTTATAGTTATTTTAAAAAATAAAAGTCTGAATGGAACTATTTGGAGACATTATTCCTCTTCCTTGTAAACCGAAATATATTTTGGTGTTCATTTTTCTTTTTCTTCTGTAACAAGCTAC
The DNA here is from genome assembly GCA_017165825.1 of Hepsetus odoe. NCBI lineage: Eukaryota > Metazoa > Chordata > Actinopteri > Characiformes > Hepsetidae > Hepsetus > Hepsetus odoe. Next base: position 15,741,070 of record CM029389.1, read on the forward strand.
ACATAGTTTCCCTCCGATTTCAAGTGTACATATTAGGTGTCTGAAGTCATGGGATTTGGATAAATGAAAACACACATCTATAGATAAGAATCTCACGGAATTGGGATAATGTCTCATTTGATGACAGAGACATGTTCTATACCCTTTTGAATGCCTTCTCTTTTTTTTTTTTCTGGTGCAATGTGTTCATGCCAAGGCTATGTCTTGGTGGAGTATGGTTGAGTACAGAGATTTATGTAAGTTATTTTTCAAATTAAACAATAAAAAATGGATACTACACTGAACTGTAGTGTTGGAGATCACGAGTTATCACATCTCAGCCTCTTCGGAACATGTGGGCAGCATGGACGCCTCTGCCTTGCACTGAGACGGACCTCTTGGTTTGTTTGTTTGTTCGTTTGATTGTTTTTACAGTGTGTGCCATTAAGTACCTGTTTTCATTCTCAAAATACTGGAACTACAAGGCTTTGTTGTGACGGTAACAACATATAGTTCCTATGCGTATTATCAATGGATAACGATGTGCTTACGTAAAATACGTGATAAAATAATTTGTGAAGAAATCACCACCCACTCAAACTTCAGATGGACTCGCGGATGTAGTTTTGGAAATGTATCCTTTGGCATAAAATGGAAACAGCTCATCATTTCATGAAGCTTAAATATTATTTTACTACATTATCGTTTTTAAATTGATTTAGTTTTTTATAAGAATTCGTTTGCCCACTAATAAAGTTCACTTCCCCTCCTATTAGTTCATTTGTTTATTCATATTTCACTGCAATAAAAGTTCAGGTGCGGATGTCTTATGCTGTCCCATACTGTGTGTTTTGAACAGCACTGACCACGTTCTGTGTCCAAACCAAACTCTTTACAGGCCATTTTATATGGTTGGTGTAAGAACGAAAAAATTGTATCTCCAAAGTGATATTGCACTAAACAACCTAAAAAAAACACTCATACCTTGTAAAATCATATAAAATCCATTTCCTCATTTGCGGATGAACCACTTCTATTTGCCTAGGCAGTCTGACACTCAGAAAAGGGCTGATGTTCTAGAAAATGTAGAAAATGTAAAAAAACACTGAGAGGTTCTTTTGTAACCTCGACAATATGTTAACTGCAAGGACCGACTTAACCCACACATGTGATATTGAATGATACGATTACTTTACTTTCACATTTACGGCCTTTAGCTGACGCTCTTATCCAGCGCGACTTACATTTCTTAACTACGGGGACAGTCCCCCCTGGAGACGCTGGACTTTAAGGGTCTTGCTCAGGAACCCAGTGATGGTAGTGCTGGAGCTGGGGTTCGACCTGCGACCTCTTGGTCTGTAGGCGAGTGTCCTACCACTAGACCGGAGTAATAACACTACCTTTTAAAGGGTGAACGTTTCTGATAAACACTGAGATATTTTCTTGGATTGTTTCAAACAGATAATCAGAACGTGGCAATCTGAAAAAGCTAGAGCAGCATTTCCCCCTGTAAACATAAGCAAGATCTTAATTTGAAACAGCTCAGAGTCTGTGGTAGTGAGCTGTCTCGTGGGAAGTGTGTGTAAGCACTTTGTAAAAACCCAAATAAAAAAAGAGGAAATCAGTTACTGCTTTGCACACTACTGAAGGAAGCCTCACAAGTCTGCTCCACTTCTCGGCGGATGTTCTTTGGAGGTAGGTGGAAAGGATCACTTTTTAATCAATCTCAATCACAATGTTTACAAGAACAGAAAAAAATAGAGCACTAAGTGGAGAGAACTACGCTATATTGGCTTAAATATATTTTAAATGGGAGGTTAAGATAGATTGGCTTACCTGACTGTTGAAAATATAGATTCAGTGGGGGATTAATATACGGTGTTATCTGACACATTGATTAAGTGCTTAATAGTACAATATATTGGCTTAAATATAGATTCAATGGAAGGTTAATACATTGGTTCAATTAAAAAGGCTCATTATTTCACTGCTAAAACCATGGCTGACCCCAGTCTGGACAGCCTGAGTTTCTGGAAACCACATGATTCCAGCTTGATTATTTCTAAAGAACTTATGTTGAAGAACTATTGATACATGAGTCAGTATTCAGTGGGCCACAAATCTGCGGTGCAGTAATTTGCACCTGCTGTTTTCTCGTCCCAGCTGAGGAAACGTGGTCTTTCTTGCAGAGATCTGCCAATATTACACAACAGAGGTTTGATTCCAGCGGCTGTTAAAGGTGACCAGAGTGGCCTGCATGTAAAAGCAAAGAGTGCTTCCAGCCCATATTTTACCCTTCCAACTCAGTCTTCTAAAACATGATTGTGAAACTTTTAATAATCAGCCTGGTCAGCTTTCTGAGTTTGGCTTATATGCTTTAGAACCATCTTCTAAAATCCATCACCTCCCAGTCAGTCACCTAGGAAGAGGTATTTATTCTTGTAGGATTAGAGCTTTTAACTGTTTTTACATTTCTTCTGTCTTGGTTCACCTTTAAACCATGTACTCTGGGTATTTTTCTACCTGGCTCCAGATATTCAGATAGGAAAATGGCCCTAAATGCAGAAAAGCTGAAGGCAACCCTGATCCTGAGTTCCTCCAGGATTTGTAGCATCTACACAGCGAGTAAAACCAGCAAGATGGAGAAGCTTCTTCTTGTCTTCTCCTGTCTCATCACCAGTCTCATTCTGGCGGTTCTTCTCTTTCTTGCCCTCCTCGTCCCTTTTAAATGTGCCTTTGAGGCAACCATTGCCACCACTGGTGCAGTTTGGCTCTGCCTCACGACAGCCATGTGCATCTCTCAGAGGTTTCGCTGTTTCTGGACTCTCTTTCTGATGTCAATCGGTCTGAAGCAAGGCAAGAACCTGCTCATCACAGCCGGCACGACAGTAGTGATCTTCCTAAATGTTCAAAACATTCTGAAGAACCTCAGAGGGCTTGCCAAGAGCATACTCTGCACTGTAGAGGAGAAATTATTGGCCATTGATCTGCCACCCCTTAGCAATTATATCAGAATGCTGTATTGGATTCATCATCAAATCAGAGAAGGCCTAACAGACATATTTGGAAATTACTACACAAGTTTCACTCCTAAGCTGAGAGTTCACTCGCAGAACTTTACCAACAAAATGGTGGAGGCTGAGAGAACTTTAAATGAAACTGCAGAAAGAGTGCTGACTTTCATTGACAGAGTGTCCTCCGTAGGAAAGACAGTCTCCCCAGTTTTAGGTGTAGTGGTTTTGGTCATCCTCACAGCATTGTACCTGAGGAGGTTTCGCTCAGACCCAGAGCACGACAACATCTTCATCACTAGAAACTTCATCAAGTTTGATGAAAACCAGCGTCTGCAGGGAAAGCCCTCAGTGTTCCCGCTCAGCAAGCAGGAGTCGAAATGTTACATTATGGTTCCATCTGCTGCTTTTACAAAAAAAGAGGTGAAGGCCATGCTAAAGTTCAGCATACCCATCATAACCCACAGCCTGGTCTGGCTCTTCTTTGTCGGAGTAGATGCCCTCTTGTACTGGATCATCATCACTCTGAAGAAGCGGCTGGAGGAGCTGGAGCCTCTTCATGTTCCCGTGGCACTGAAAGTGGAGGTAAAAACCAAGTCAAAAAAGAAGCATCACTTTTAATTTAGTGAGGGATCTACTGGGATCTTCTTCAGGTCCACTGGCAATAGCTGTTCTAGAGGCCAGCCCATAATTAAGCACTATTTCTAAATGCTTTGTGGTTGCTTTAATGCAGCTCCACTTTAGTCTCTAGCAGTCCAAGCTGCAAACTCTTAAATTCTGGAAAACCAAATCATTTCTGTCCATGAAACAATGCAGGCATTAAAAATACATGCTGTTGAATGCAAATTCACTTAATTCTACAGTTTTTCTCAGTCACATAATCACTAAACTTTGAGCTCTACTTTACTTGGAAATTGCCAAATAGAGAATGTCCAGCTACTCGGAAAAGAAACAGACTATCTTGTCAACCTTCTTAATAGCATTAGAATTAGCAACATGTTTAGGACCTGGTTTAGGATTTAGGTGGAGATGACTATGATGGATGAGGGTGATGGATTTAATTGACATTTTGGGGACAGTGCCTTCAGTGTTTATGGAAGGAGAAGACATGACATTTGAAGATACCTTTCTAAGCAGTCTCTGCTTAAAGCTACCCCTTCATCACAGTTTCTGCTTTAAGATAGTCATCCACACTTCCTCCTGATGAACAGAGGAAGGACTGAGGAGGAAGGACAGGGAGAAAATGGGTAGATGGGGGTGTGTAAACGCTTTGTCATAGGAAACTGAATATAGAGATGGAAATTTCTGGGATGATTTAAAAAAGGAGAGGGTGGTGGTGGTCTAGTTGTGGATACTTGCCTATGGACCTGTGACTCAAGAGGTCCCAGGTTCGAATCCCATCTCAAGCACTACCACCACTGGGTCCCTGAGCAAGACCCTTAACCCTGGGGGGACTGTCCCTGTAATCAGGACATGGAAGACACTCTGGATAAGAGCGTCTGCTAAATGCTGTAAATGAGAATTTTTAGGTTTTTGGTCCTATTCTGAAAATCGCGTTCTGTTTACCCAAACAACAAAAAAAGAATCTACAAAAAAGTGTGGCTGAAAAGCTTTCTTAAAACTAAATCTCCCTAACTCCAACACTGATTGGTTTACATCCAAATAGTCTATGTTTGTATACAAAGACTATTTGGACATTTCTGATTTAGATCAGCAATAAAAGGGTTAAAAAGCATTCTAGATAACAAGATTAAACTTTACATGAAGGGTCGGAAATGAAAGAATATGCTCTCATAAATGAGCCATCAGTCACTGGTGGCCAAGTGATGGAAGGACATGGAATTATATCCCAGACCAGTAAATTGCCAAGACGTTCCAAAATTGCCATCAATGCTGGGAAGGCTGCCGACTGCAGCGAGATGTGAAGGTATTAAAAGCAGAAGTTACATTTTGTTGTGAAGTATGTCACCATGTTTAACCAAGAAAAAAAAGTCACATTCACTTCATTTTAGAAAAATACCTGCTTGTAGGGTTTTAAGGTAATTTATTGCAATTTCTTGATTAAAATTCATGTTATGTTGCACAAATTTATTTAAAGAATGTAGAAATATGATCAATTTTCCAAAAAATACTCTTTTATTTTTACTTTCATGAAAGGGCAAAACAGCACAGTCCAAAGAACCTATTAAAGTATAAATTAATCCATAAATTAAGCATGCATTTTTGACTATAACCTCTATAGGCTATAGTCTTACCTTTGTGAGCATTTTTGGACCGTTCTCAAATGCCGTCAATTTTTAATCCAGCACAATTAAATTAGATTGGAAATGCTTGTTCGTATGAATTTTTCACAATTTCTTGTATTTTTGTCAAGAAATCAACGTTTTTTAATGCACAAAATTTTATTCAAGCACTTCGAAAAATGCTCAATTTTCCCAAAAAACACTCTTTTATTCTGCTCAAAATCATTTGAGGGCAATACATCGCAGTCCAAAGAACCTGTTAAAGTGCAAATTAATCCATAAAGTCGACATAAAATTTTGTTCAAAAATTACAAAATACGTCTTACCTTTGTGAGCATTTTTGGACCGTTGTCAAATTAGATTGGAAATGCTTGTTCGTATGGTTTTTACAAAATTTCTTGTATTTTTGTCAAGAAATCAACGTTTTTTATTGCACAAATTTTTTTTTGAGCACATTGAGCACATTTGGAATGTAATTTTCCAAAAAATAGATTTTTATTTTACTCAAAATCATTGGAGGACAACACAGCACAGTCAAAAAACCTATTAACATGTAAATTAATCCATAAATTAAGCATGCATTTTTGACCAAAAATTGCAAAATACGTAAGGCTATAGTCTTACCTTCGTGAAGCACTTTTGGACCGTTCTCAAATGCCTTCAATTTTTAATCCAGCACGAGTAAAATGCATCGGAAATGCTTGCTCGAATGGTTTGAAGCAATTGTTCATTTTGTGAAAGTCTCAAATTTTTGTTACTTTTAGATTTTTGTCAAGAATGTAGAAATATGCTCAATTGTCCCAAAAACACATAATCTGCTCAAAATCTGTAGGGCAATACAACTGTTGATCAGAACCACATTAATAATGCAAAATTAATCCATAGGATTTACATGCATTTTGATAAAAATTGCAAAATACATAGAATCTCTTACCTTAAGTAGTATTTTGGACCGTTCTCAAATGCCTTCAATTTTTAATCCAGCACAATTAAATTAGGTTGGAAATACTTGCTCGTATGGTTTTACAAAATTCTTGTATTTCTCAAAGAAATCAACGTTTTTATTGCACAAGTACTTTTTTGAGCACAGCACAGTCCAAAGAACTTACTAAAGTGCAAATTAATCCATAAATTAAGCATGCATTTTTGACCAAAAATTGCAAAATACGTAAGGCTAGAGTCTTGCAACCGTGAAGCCACTTTGGACCCGTTCTCAAATGCCCTGAATTTTTAATCCAGCTCGATCAAAAAGGATTGGAATTGCTTGGTCATATGGTTTGAAGGTAATTCATTGCATTGTTCTCAAGAAATTTAAATTTTGTTACAGAAATTTATTCAAGCACATCGAAATATGGCTATTTTCCCAAAAACAAACTTAATCTGTTCAAAATCACTGTGAGGCAATACAGCACAGTCAAAGAACCTATGTGTTTAAATTAATCCCATAAAGTTTACATGCATTTTTGATCAAAAATGGCAAAATATAAGTCTTACCTACGTAGGCATTTTTGGACCCGTGTTAGCAAATGCCGTCAATTTTAATCCATATATTAAATTAGATTGGAAATGCTTGCTCATATCAATTTTACAAAATTTCTTGTATTATTGTCAAGAAATCAGCATTTCTGTTTTCATAATTTTTTGAGCATAACCAATATGCTCAATGTTAAAAAAAAAACATTTTTATTTTGCTCAAAATCATTGGAGGACAACACAGCACAGTTAAAAACCTATTAACATGTAAATTAATCCATAAATTAAGCATGCATTTTTGACCAAAAATCGCAAAATACGTAAGGCTAGAGTCTTAACTAGTAGGCATTTTGGACCGTTTCTCAAATGCCTAATTTTTAATCAGCTCGATCAAAAGGATCGGAAATGCTTGAGAGAGTCATATAGTTTGGTAAATCCTTGCATTATGCTCAAGAAATTTACATTTTATTTTTAACAATTTTATTCAAGCACATCAAAATATGTAATTTTCCCAAAAAATACATTTTCATTTGCTCAAAATCTGTAGGTGTACTTTAGTCAAACAACCTATTAATGTGCAAATTAATCATAGAGTTTACATGCATTTTGATAAAAATGTGAAACCCCTCATGAACCGCCTACCTTATCGTGGTGGAGGGGTTTCTTGCAGTGTCCAATGATCTGGGGGCTATGTTTGTCCGGGCTTTATGCTGGTAAAGCACCCGAGGCAAACAGTTCCTAGGTGAGGGAAGAGACCAAGAGCGGTTCAGAAGGCCTCTTATGATACATAAAACCTTGGAAGGCGTTCTCCCTACTGGCCGGGCGTGGGTCTGCGGGGGCCTCCCTCTGGAGCCAGTGCGGAGGTGGGGCCCGCTGGCGGCGCCTGGTGGTCGGGCGCTGCCACCGGGGCCCGGCCGGGCGCGAAGAACGCGTGGGTCCCCTTCCCATGGGCTCACACCACCCTGGAGAGACCCAGAGTGGGTGCATTGTGAGCTGGGCGGTGGCGAAGCAGAGAGGCCTCCCAGCCAGTCCGATCCTCGGCTGCAGAAGCTGGCTCTAGGAGGCGTGGAATATCACACCTCTGGTGGGGAAGGGCCTGAGCTGGTCTGCGAGGTTGAAGCAGTTCAGCTGAATATAGTTGGGCTCACCTCATGTTGGACTCTCAGACCAGTCTCCTTGCAGAGAACAGGACTCTTTTCCTCTGGGTTGCCACGGTGAGAGCGCCCCGAGCAGGTGTGGGCATACTTGTGCCCCCGCGGCTTAGCGCCAGTACGTGGAGTTTACCCTGTAGATGAGAGGTGGCGACCTCCTTCAGTCGAGGGCAGGTCCTTGAGTATTTGTCTGCGCTTGCTCGCCCAAACAGCATTCTGGACACCCACCCTTTGCAAAGCTGGGAGTCTCTGGGCGTAGAGGCGTCCCTCCTGGCTGACTCATCGTTCTGCTGAGACTTCAATGCTCACGTGGGTAATGACAGTGACACCTGGAAGCGTAATGAGTGGGAGAATAGCTGATCTGAACCAGGCGGTGTTTGGTTATTGGACTTTGTGCCGTCATGGATTGTCGCGCGAACACCATATTCGAGCATGAGATGTCACATGTGCACCCTGGCACCAGGACACCTAGGCCGCCCAGTTCAATGATAATCGACTTTAGTCGTGTCGCGGACTTGCGGCCCCATGTCGTAGACACTCGGGAGTAAGAGAGGCGGAGCTGTCAACCCGACCATCACTGACGTGTTGATTAGCCGTTGGTGGGGAGGATGCGGTCGGGCCTGGTAGGCCCAAGCGTATCGTGAGGTCTGCTGGGAGAGGCGTCTGGCAAGTCCCCCTGTATCAGAACAGCTTCAACTCCCACCTCGTCAAAACTTTAACCCACGTCCCGGGGAGGTGGGGAGATATTGAGTCTGAATGGACCTTGTTCCGCACCTCCATTGTCCAGGCGGCTGACCGGGCTGTGGCCGGGAGGTGATCGAGTGCCTGTCAGCGGTGTAACCTAGAACCCGTTGGTGGACACCAGCGGTGGGGATCCATCAAGCTGAAAGAGAGTCCCTACCGGGCCTTTGACAGTGAGGCCTCCGGAGGCAGCTGATGAGTGCCGACAGGCCAAGCGGAATGCGGCTCTGGTGGTTACTGAGAGCAAAAACCTACAGGGCATGGGAGAGGAGTTTGGAGGCCATGGAAAGGACTTCAGGCGGCAGAAATTCTGAGTCCACCATCGGCGTCTCAGGAGGGGGAAAGCAGTGCCGCGGTCGCGCAGGTGTATAGTGGGATGAGTGCGCTGCTGACCCTCGCGACTCGGGGCGTTAGCTGGAGTCGATGAGAGGAGTACTTGAAGACCTCCTTAATTCCACCAACATGCCTTCAGGGAGGAAGCAGAGCCTGGGGACATCGGGTGGACTCTTCCATCTCTGGGTGGAAGTTGCCCAGGTGGTCAAAAAGCTCCTTGGTGGCAGAGACTCCAGGAGTGGATGAGATCCATGCACAGAAGTTCCCTCAAGGCTCTGGATGTTATAGAACTGTCATGGCTGACACGCCTCTGTTCGCATGGACATGGGAATGGTGCCTCTGGATTGTAGAGGAAACCAGGGTGGTGGTCTGCGAAGGGACGGTATGGCGGACTGGGGATGCGCTGTAAACCTCCAGGAGAGAATCTGTTCAGGGTCCTGGAAAGGAGGTCCGTCGGATAGTCAGACCTCAGATCAGGAGGCAATGTAGTTTTGTTGGAGTCGCGGAACAGTGGACCAGCTCTACACCCTTAGCAGGGTCCTGGAGGGGTGCATGAGTTTGCCCAACCAGTTTACATGTGCTTTGTGGACTTGGAAGGCGACCGACCGTGTCCCTCGAGAGCTCCTGTGAAGTACTCAAATGTGAGTGCAGATTCCCTATTTGGCCCTGTCAGGTCCCTGTACAACTTGATGTCAAACAGTCCGCATTGCGGCAGTAAGTCGGACCTGTTCGGTGAGGTTGGACTCCGCCAGGAGCTGCCCTTTATCACGATCCTGTATTTCATAACTTTATGGACAGATTTCTGCATCAAGGCGTGAAAGTCAGTTGTGAGCTCAAGTTGGGTCTCCTACTTTTGCAGATGTGTTGGGTGTCTGTTGGCCTCATCATGCATGACGCCTTCAACTCTCTGGATCGGTTCACTTGCAGTGTGCAGCGGCTGGGATGAGAATCCAGCTCAAATCTGAGGCCATGGTCCTCAATTCGGAAAAGATGGAATGCCACTCAGGTTGGGAGTGAGACCTTGCCCCAAGTGGAGGATTTAAAGTATCTGGCATCTTGTTCAGTGAGGTAAAATGGGTAAGGAGATCGACAGGCGGATCAAGGGCCTTCTGCAATGTCTGGGCTCTACGCCGGTCCGTCTGCGTGAAGAAAGAACTGAGCCAGAAGGCAGCTCTCAATTTACCTGGTCGATCTCGTTCCCGCCCTACCTATGGTCACGAGCTGTGGGTGGCGACGAAAGAGCGAGAGATCACGAATACAAGCGGCGAAATGAGTTTTCTATCGCGGTGTCTGGACTCCCTTAGAGATGAGGTGAGAAGCTCAGCCATCCGGGAGGGAGGCTCAAAGTAGAGCAGCTGCTCATCATGTCGAGAGGAGTCAGATGAGGTGCTCGGGCATCTGTGATCAGGATACCCCCTGGGCGCCCTCTAATTGAGGTGTTCGAACACGTCCCACGGAAGGACCGGGGAAGACCCAGGACACGCTGGAGGACTATGTCTCGGCACAGCCTAGAAGGCATATGGGATCCGCCGGAAGGAGCTGGAAGAAGTGGCGGAGAGAGGAAGTCTGGGCATCCTGCTGGAGCTGCCCAGCGACCCACGACCTCGGATAAGCGGGAAAATGGATGGATGGATGGATGTAAAATCGTGAGCTATAGTCACCTTCGTGAGCATTTTGGACCCGTGCCTCAAATGCCGTCAATTTTAATCCAGCACAATTAAATTAGTTGGAAATGCTTGCTCATGTGTTTAAAATTTCTTGTATTTTTTCAAAGAAATCAACCTTTTAATTCAAAATTTTTTTTTTGAGCACATCGAAATATGCTCAATTTTCTAAAGAATACATTTTTATTTTGCTCAAAATCTACACAGCACAATCAAAAAACCTATTAACATGTAAATTAATCCATAAATTAAGCATGCATTTTTGACCAAAAATTTCAAAATCGTAAGGCTAAGTCTTACCTTAGTAAACACTTTTGGACCCCGTTCTCAAATGCCTAGATTTTTTAATCCCAGCTCGATCAAAAAGGATCGGAATGCTTAGTCATATGGTTTGAAGGTAATTTGTTGCATTGTTCTCAAGAAATTTTAAATTTTGTTGCAAATTTTATTCAAACATCGAAATATACTCAATTTTCCCAAAAACAAACTTAATCTATTCAAAAATCCTGTAGAAATACAGCACAGTACAAAACTATTAACGTTTAAATTAATCCATAAAGTTTGTACATTTTGATCAAAATTGCAAAATACATAAGTCTTACCTCGTGAGCATTTTTGGACACGTTCTCCAAATGCCTTCAATTTTAATCAACGCGGTAAAATTCATGAAATACTTGCTCGTATGGTTTGAAGGGTAATTCATTGCATTGTTCTCAAAGAAATTTACATTTTTGTTGCAAAAATTTTATTCAAGCACATCGAAATATATTCAATTTTCCAAATAATACATTTTCATTTTGCTCAAAAGCATTGGAGGAACACATACTTCAGATCAAAAAACTTTATAACATGCAAATTAATCCATAAATTAAGCATGCATTTTTGAACAACCATATCAAAATACGTAAGGCTTTGGACCGTTGAATAGTTGGATCGTTGCATTGTTCTCAAGAAATGTACATTTTTGTTGCAAAAATTTTATTCAAGCACTTCGAAATATGTTCAATTTTCCGAAAAATCACACTTAATCTGCTCAAAATCACTGCTTAAAGACAATTCCAGCACATACCAAAAGAACCTATTAATGTACCAGAATTAATCATAAAGTTTAACGCATTTTGACAAAAATTGCAAAATACATAAGTCTTACCTCGTGAGCATTTTTGGACCATTCTTAAATGCCGTCAATTTTAAATCCAGCACAATTAAATTAGATTGGAAATGCTTGCTCGTATGGATTTGTAATTTTGCATTTTCATCAGAAGTCGACATTTTTTATTGCACAATTTTTTTTCGAACACATTGAAATATGATGTTTTCCAAAAAACACACGTTTATTCTGCTCAAACAGATTAGAGGACAACACAGCACAGTCCAAAGAACTTATTAAAGTGCAAATTAATCCATAAATTAAGCATGCATTTTTGACCAAAAATTGCAAAATACGTATGGCTATAAGTGTACCTTAAGTATTGAGCATTTTGGACCGTTCTCAAATGCTTAATTTTTAATCCAACACGAGTAAAATTCACCGAATGCTTGCTCGTCGTATGGTTTGAAGGTAATTCATTGCATTGTTTTCAATAAATTTACATTTTGTTGCAAGAATTTTATTCAAACACATGAAATATACTCAATTTTCCAAAAATACATTTGTTTTGCTCAAAGCATTGGAAGACACATAGCACAGTCAAAAACTTTTTAACATGCAAATTAATCCATAAATTAAGCATGTATTTTTGACCAACCATATCAAATCTACGTAAAGACTTTGGACCGTTGGATCGTTGCATTGTTCTGCAAGAAATGTACATTTTCAGTGCAGAAATTACCTACTCAAGCACTTCAAATATGCTCAATTTCCCAAAGAACACACTTAATCTACTCAAAATCACTGTAGAACTATTAGCACAGTCAAAGAACCTAATGTAAAGAATTAATCCATCAAGTTGACACGCATTTTTTGATCCAAAGTACCAAAATACATATAAGTCTCTTACCTCATTGAGCATTTTGGGCCGTGCTCAAATGCCGTCAATTTTTAATACAGCACAATTAAATTAGATTGGAAATGCTTGCTCCTATGGTTTGTACTAAATTTCTTGTATTTTTGTCAAGAAATCAACGTTTTTTATTGCACAAAATACATAAGTCTTACCTACGTGAGCATTTTTGGACCGTGCTCAAATGCCGTCAATTTTAATCAGCACAATTAAATTAGATTGGAAATGCTTGCTCCTATGGTTTGTACAAAATTTCTTGTATTTTTGTCAAGAAATCAACGTTTTATTGCACAAATCTTTTTTTGAGCACATCGCAATATGCTCAATTTTCAAAAAATACATTTTTATTTTGCTCAAAATCATTGGAGGACAACACAGCATAGTCAAAAAACCTATTAACAACTAACAAAAATAATCCATAATTAATATACATTTTGACCAAAAGTACAAAATATAGGCTATAGTCTTACCTTATTGAGCACTTTTGGACGTTCTCAAATGCCTTCAATTTTTAATCCAGCCTGAGTAAATGCACATGGTAATGCTTTTTCAAGTATGGTTTGAAGGTAGTCGTTGCATTGTTCTCAATTTAAATTTTGTTGTAAAGAATTTTATTAAGCCTATCAGAAATATGCTGAATTTTCCAAAACAAACTTAATCTATCAAAAAATCACTGTAAGACAATACAGCACAGTCAAAGAATATAATAACGTTTAAATGAATCCATAAAGTTTACATGCATTTTGATCAAAAATTGCAAAATACATAAGTCTTACCTATGTGAGCATTTTTGGACCATGCTCAAATGTCGTCAATTTTTAATCCAGCACAATTAAATTAGATTGGAAATGCTTGCTCGTATGGTTTTTACAAAATTTCTTGTATTTTTGTCAAGAAATCAACGTTTTTTATTGCACAAAATTTTTTGAGCACATCGCAATATGCTCAATGTTAAAAAAAAAACATTTTTATTTTGCTCAAAATCATTGGAGGACAACACAGCACAGTTAAAACCTAACATGTAAATTAATCCATAAATTAAGCATGCATTTTTGACCTAAAATTGCAAAATACGTAAGGCTAGAGTCTTACCTTCGTGAGCATTTTTGGACCGTTCTCAAATACCTGAATTTTTAATCCAGCTCGATCAAAGTCAAATGCTTGGTCATATGGTTTGAAGGTAAATCCTTGCATTGTACTCAAGAAATTTACATTTTTGTTGCAACAATTTTATTCAAGCACATCGAACTATACTCAATTTTCCAAAAAATACATTTTCATTTTCTTTCCGAAATCACTGTAAGGGTAATACAGCACAATTCCAAAACAACCTATTAATGTACCAAATTAATCCATAGGTTTACATGCATTTTTGATCCAAAAGTGCAAAAATACATAAGTCTTACCTTCGTGGCCATTTTTGATTGTTCTCAAATGCCGTCAATTTCATCGCTTTATTAAAAGTGGGTCAAATGCTTGCTCGTATCAATTTTACAAAATTTCTTATTTTTTCAAGAAATCAACCTTTTAATTCTAAATTTTTTGAAGCACATCAAATATGCTCAATTTTCTAAAATACACTTTCTTTGCTCCAAAATCTGCACTAGCTGATCAAAAACCTATTAACATGTAGAATTAATCCATAAATTAAGCATGCATTTTTGACCAAAAATTGCAAAATACGTAAGGCTATAGAGTCTTACCTTCGTGAGCACTTTTGGACGTTCTCAAATGCCTAGATTTTTAATCCAGCTCAGTCAAAAGGATGGAAATGCTTAGTCATATGGTTTGAAGGTAATTTGTTGCATTGTTCTCAAGAAATTTAAATTTTGTTGCAAAAAATTTTATTCAATACATCATGAAATATGCTCAATTTTCCCAAAAACAAACTTAATCTGTTCAAAATCATTGTAGGGAAATACAGCACAGTACAAAGAACCTATTAACGTTTAAATTAATCCATAAAGTTTACATGCATTTTGATCAAAAATTTTAAAATACAGCGTCACCACCTCCATTAGAGCATTTTTGGGCCGTGCTCAAATGCCGTCCAATTTTTAATCCCAGCACGATTAAATTAGATTGCAAATGCTTGCTCGTATGAATTTACAAAATTTCTTATATTTTGTCAAAGAAATCAACGTTTTTGAATACAATTTCGCAATATACTGAATTTTCCAAATAATACATTTCATTTCGCTCATAATTAGAGGAACACATACTTTTAGTCAAAAACTTTATAACATACCGATTAATCCATAAATTAAGCATGCATTTTGATAACCATTTCAAAATGCGTAAGGCACTGGACCTTTGGATCATTTTTGCAATGTTCTCAAAACATTTATTTTATTTGCCAAAAATTTTATTAAAGCACTTAGAAATATGTTTCAATTGTCCTAAAAAACACATATTAATCTATCAAAAAATCACTGCTGTAGGGCAATACAGCACAGTCAAGAACCTATTAATGTGCAAATTAATCCTCAAAATTTACATACATTTTGATCAAAAATTGCCAAAATACATAAGTCTTACCTCGTATTGAAGCATTTTGGACCCGTGCTCAAATGCAAAGTAATTTTAATCCAACACAATTAAATTAGATTGGAAATGCTTTGCTCATGGTTTACAAAATTTCTTGTATTTTTGTCAAAGAAATCAACGTTTTATTACCGGCTTTTTGAGCACATGAAATGTCTCAATTTCCAAAAATACATTTTATTTTGCTCAAAATCATTTGGAGGGCAATGTAGCACAGTGTAAAGAACCCTGTTAAAGTGCAAATTAATCCGCTAAAGTAGGCATAAATTTTTGTTCCAAAAATTGCAAAATAAATGGGCCTCATAATCTTTCTTTGTGAGCATTTTGGACCGTTTCTCAAATACCATTCAACTTTTAATCCAGCATGATTAAAGGTTTGGAAATTCTTGCTAGCAGTATGGATTTAAGCACATTTTTGCATTTTATCGAAATTGACCTTTTTATGCACTAATTTTTTCCAAGCACATGAAATATGATGTTTTCCAAAAGCTTTGCGTTTATTCTGCTCAAACGGATTAGAGGACAGCTTTAGCACAGTCAGAACTTATTAAGTGCAAATTAATCCACTAACCAATACCATTTTGACCAAAAACGTGAACTATAGTCTTACATTAAGTGAGCATTTGGACCGTTCTCAAATGCGTCAATTTTAATCCAGCACCATAAAATTGAATTGAAATGCTTACTCGTATCAATTTGACAAAATTTCTTCTATTTTTGTCAAGAAATCAACGTTTTGTTGCACAAATTTTTGACCACGCTGAAATATGCTCAATTTTCCAAAAAATACATTTTTATTTTGCTTAAAATCATTGGAGGACAACACAGCACAGTCAAAAAACCTATTAACATGTAAATTAATCCATAAATTAAGCATGCATTTTTGACCAAAAATTTCAAAATACGTGGGCTATATATAGTCTTACAGCCGTGAGAACATTTTGGACTGTTCTCAAATACCTTCAAATTTTTAATCAGCACAATTAAGTTAGATTGGAAATGCTTGCTCGTATCAATTTTACAAAATTTCTTGTATTTTTGTCAAGAAATCAACTTTTTAGTGCACAAATTTTTTTTTGAGCACATATAGTATGTAATTTTCCAAAATACATTTTTATTTTGCTCAAAATCTACACGGCACAGTCAAAAAACCTTTTAACATGTAAAATAATCCATAAATTAAGCATGCATTTTTGACCAAAAACTGCAAAATACGTAAGGCTTACCAACCGTGAGCATTTTGGACCGTTCTCAAATGCCCTGAATTTTTAATCCAGCTCGATCAAAAAGGATCGGAAATGCTTGGTCATATGGTTTGAAGGTAAATCCTTGCATTGTTCTCAAGAAATTTACATTTTTGTTGCAACAATTTTATTCAAGCACATCGAAATATACTCAATTTCAAATACATTTCATTTTTGCTCAAAATCACTGTAAGGGTAATACAGCACAGTCAAACAACCTATTAATGTACAGAATTAATCCATAGAGTTTACGCCATTTTTGATAAAAATTGCAAAATACATAAGTCTTAACCATTGAGCATTTTGGACCGTGCTCAAATACGTCAATTTTAATCCAGCACAATTAAATTAGATTGGAAATGCTTTGCTCGTATGGTTTGAAATTAATCGTTGCATTGTTCTCAAAGAATTTTAAATTTTGTTACAAAAATTTTATTCAGCTTCTGTCGAAATATGCTCAATTTTCCCAAAAACATAATCTGCTCAAAATCACTGTGGGCAGTACAGCACAGTCAAAACCTTAATGTGCAAGTGTCCATAAAGTTTACATGCAATTTTGATCAAAATTTTGCAAAATCCTCGTGAGCATTTTGGACCGTTCTTAAATACGGTCAATTTTAATCCAGCACAATTAAATTAGATTGATGCTTGCTGCATTATGGATTTTAGATAATTTTACATTTGTCAAGAAATTGTGTTTTGTGCACAATTTTTGGGCACATCAAATATGATGGTTTCAAAACACACGTTTATTCACTCTAAGTAGTTAGAGGACAACACAGCACAGTCAAAGAACATTAAGTACAAATTAAGTCAAAAATTGACCTTGCATTTTTGACCAAAAATTGCAAAAATACATATAGTCTTACAACCAATGAGCATTTTGGACGTTCCCAAATGCCTTCAATTTTTAATCCAGCACATTCAAATTCAGCCGGAAATGCTTGCTCGTATGGTTTGAAAGTAATTCATTGCATTATTTCAATAAATTTTAAATTTTGTTACAAACGACATTTATTCAAGCACATCGAAATATACTCAATTTTCCAAAAAATACATTTTCATTTTGCTCAAAAGCATTGGAGGAACACATAGCACAGTCAAAAAACTTTTTAACATGCAAATTAATCCATAAATTAAGCATGCATTTTTGACCAACCATATCAAAATACGTAAGGCTTTGGACCGTTGGATCATTGCATTGTTCTCAAGAAATTTACATTTTTGTTGCAACAATTTTATTCAAACACATCGAAATACTCAATTTTCCAAAAATACATTTCATTTTGCTCCACGCGATGCTGTAGGTAATACAACACAGATCAAACAACCTATTAATGCAAATTAATCCATAAGTTTGCATTTTATAAAATGGCAAAATAAATAAGAGCTATAGTCTTATGCGTGACATTGATGTTCTCAAATGCCGTCAATTTTAATCAGCACAATTAAATTAGATTGGAAATACTTGCTGTATCAATTTAAAATTCT
Source organism: Hepsetus odoe (assembly GCA_017165825.1). NCBI lineage: Eukaryota > Metazoa > Chordata > Actinopteri > Characiformes > Hepsetidae > Hepsetus > Hepsetus odoe. The sequence continues at coordinate 15,758,947 of CM029389.1, forward strand.
TGTATTTTGTCAAAGAAATCAACATTTTAATTCAAATTTTTTTTTTAGACACATGCATAATATGCTCAAATTTTCCAAAATACATTTTATTTGCTCAAAATCTACGGCACAGTCAAACCTTTTAACATGTGTAAAATAATCCATAAATTAAGCATGCATTTTTGGCCAAAACCTGCCCAAAATCACGTAAGAGAAACACAACCATTGAGCATTTTTGGACCGTTCTCAAATGCCCTGAATTTTAAATCAACTTTCGATCAAAAAGGATCGGAATGCTTAGTCGCATATGGTTTGAAGGTAAATCCTTGCATTGTTCTCAAGAAATTTACATTTTATTTGCAACAATTTTATTCAAACATCAAAAATATACTCAATTTTCAAAAAATACATTTTCATTTTGCTCAAAATCCTGTAGGAGTAATACAGCGCAGTCCAAACAACCTATTATTAATAAATTAATCCCATAGAGTTTACATGCATTTTGATAAAAAATTGCAAAATATAAGTCTTACCTTCGTAGTATTTTGGACCGTGCTCAAATGCCGTCATTTTAATCAGCACAATTAAATTAGATTGGAAATGCTTGCTCATTATCAATTTTACAAATTTCTTGTATTTTTTCAAATATTCTTTAAGCTAAATTTTTTTTTGCATAGCAATATCTCCAGTTTTTCTAAGAATACATTTTATTTGCTCAAAATCCCTACACAGCACAGTCAAAATCCTATTAACATGTAAATTAATCCATAAATTAAGCATACATTTTGACCAAAATTTCAAAATACATTAAGGCTAGAGTCTTGCAACCAGTGACCTTTTGGACGTTCTCAAATGCTGAATTTTAAATCAGCTCGATCAAAAGGATCGGAAATGCTTGGTCATATGGTTTGAAAGATGATTTGTTGCATTATTCTCAAAGAAATTTAAATTTTGTTGCAAGAAATTTTATTCAAACACATCGAATATATCAATTTTCCCCAAAACAAACCAATCTGTTCAAAATCACTGTAGAAATGGCACAGTACAAAAAGACCTATTAACGTTTAAATTAATCCATAGTTTGCCATTTTGATCAAAAATTGCAAAGTACATAAGTCTTACCTCGTGAGCATTTTTGGACCATTGCTCAAATGCCGTCAATTTTTAATCAACACACGATTAAATTAGATTGAAATACTTGCTCAAATATGAATTTTACAAATTTCTTGTATTTTTGTCGAAATCAACGTTTTAGAATACTAATTTCTGTTGCCATAAATTTTCCAAATAATACATTTTCATTTCGCTCAAAAGCATTGGAGGAACACATAGCACAGTCAAAAAACTTTATAACATGCAAATTAATCCATAAATTAAGCATGCATTTTTGACCAACCATTTCAAAATACGTAAGGCTTTGGACCTTTGGATCATTGCATTGTTCTCAAGACATTTACATTTTTGTTGCAAAAATTTTATTAAACACTTGAAATATGTTCAATTGTCTAAAAAACACATAATCTGCTCAAAATCACTGCGGAACAGTAGCACATACCAAGAACTATTAATGTACAGATTAATCCATAAAGTTTACGTACATTTTTGATCAAAAATTGCAAAATATAAGTCTTACCTCGTGAGCATTTTTTGGACCCGTGCTCAAATGCGTCAATTTTTAATCCTTTAATTAAAATTAGATTGGAAATACTTGCTCGTATGGTTTTACAAATTTTTATATTTTGTCAAGAAATCAGCATTTTATTACCTGAGAAATATTTTTGAGCACATCGAAATATGCTCAATTTTCCAAAAAATACATTTTTATTTTGCTCAAAATCATTGGAGGGCAATACAGCACAGTGCAAAGAACCTGTTAAAGTGCAAATTATCCATAAAAATGGAGCATAAAATTTTTCAAATTTGCCCAAATACGTAAGGCTATAGTCTTACCTTTGTGGCTGATGCGTTCTCAAATGCCTTCAATTTTTAATCAGCATGATTAAAAGAGTTGAAATTCTTGCTGGTATGGATTAAGCCCTTTTTGCATTTTTGTCAAATTGACATTTTTATTACTAATTTTTTCAAGCACCGCCGAAATGAGTGTTTTCCAAAAAACACACGTTTATTCTGCTCAAACAGATTAGAGGACAACACAGCACAGTCCAAAGAACTTATTAAAGTACAAATTAATCCATAACTTAAGCATGTATTTTTGACCAAAAGCATTAGAGGCTATAGTCTTACATTGTGAGCATTTTGGCCGTTCTCAAATACCGTCAATTTTTAATCCAACTATAAAATTAGATTAGAAATGCTTACTCGTATCAATTTGACAAAATTTCTTCTATTTTTGTCAAGAAATCAACGTTTTTTGTTGCACAAATTTTTTTTTGACCACATCGAAATATGCTCAATTTTCCAAAAAATACATTTTTATTTTGCTTAAAATCATTGGAGGACAACACAGCACAGTCAAAAAACCTATTAACATGTAAATTAATCCATAAATTAAGCATGCATTTTTGACCAAAAATGCATAAAATCATCAAGACCTACAGTCTTACCTTAGTGAGCATTTCTGGACTGTTCTCAAATGCCTTCAATTTTTAATCAGCACTTGATTAAAGGATCGGAAATGCTTACTCGTATGGTTTGAAGGTAATTAGATTTTGCATTGTTCTCAAGAAATTTAAACTTTGTTGCAGAGAATTTTATTCAAGCACGCCGAAATATGCTCAGTGTCCCAAAACACATAATCTGCTCAAAAAATCACTGTAAGACGTACAGCACAGTCCAAAGAACCTATTAATGTGCAAATTAATCCATAAAGTTTACATGCATTTTTGATCAAAAATTGCAAAATCCCTACGTGAGCATTTTTGGACCCGTTCTTAAATGCGGTCAATTTTTAATCCAGCACAATTAAATTAGATTGGAAGTACTGGCTCATTGTAGTTTTAGATAATTTTGCATTTTGTCAAGAAATTGACATTTTTGCACAATTTTTTTTCGAGCACATCGAAATATGATGTTTTCCAAAAAACACACGTTTATTCTGCTCAAACAGATTAGAGGACAACACAACTGATCAGAACTTATTAAAATTACAAAATTAATCCATAAATTAAGCATGCATTTTTGGCAAAATTGCAAAATCGATATGGCTATAGTCTTGCAGCCGTGAGCATTTTGGACGTTCCCAAATGCCTTAATTTTAATCCAACACGAGTAAAATTCATGGAAATGCTTGCTTTCGTATGGTTTGAAGAGTAATTCATTGCATTATTTTCAATAAATTTACATTTTGTTGCAAGCATTTTATTCAAACACATCGAAATATACTCAATTTTCCAAAAAAATACATTTTCATTTTGCTCCAAAAGCATTGGAGAACACATAGCACAGTCAACTTTTTATGCAAATTAATCCATAAATTAAGCATGCATTTTTAATAACCATATCAAAATACGTAAGACTTTTGAATAGTTGGATCATTGCGTATTCTCAAAATTTACATTTTATTTTAACAATTTTATTAAACATCAAAATATATAATTTTCCAAAATACATTTCATTTGCTCAAAATTACTGTAGGGTAATACAGCACAGTCCAAACAACCTATTAATGTGCAAATTAATCCATAGAGTTTACATGCATTTTTTATAAAAAATGGCAAAATACGTAAGGCTAGTCTTGCAACCATTGAGCATTTTGGACCGTTCTCAAATGCATTCAATTTTAATCCAGCACAATTAAGTAGATTGGAAATCTTGCTCGTATCAATTTTACAATTTCTTGTATTTTGTCAAAAGTAAACTTTTTAATTCTAAATTTTTTTGAGCACATAGCAATATGCTCCAATTTTCCAAAAAATACATTTTATTTTGCTCCAAAGATCTACGGCACAGTCAAAAAACCTTTAACATAACAAAATAATCATAAATTAAGCATGCATTTTGTTAGAAAACTGCAAAATACGTAAAACTTACCTTAAATGAGCATTTTTGAACCCGTTCTCAAATACCCTGAATTTTTAATCCAGCTCGATCAAAAAGGATCGGAAATGCTTGGTCATATGGTTTGAAGGTAAATCCTTGCATTGTTCTCAAGAAATTTACATTTTTGTTGCAACAATTTTATTCAAGTACATCGAAATATACTCAATTTTCCAAAAAATACATTTTCATTTGCTCAAAAATCACTCTTAGAATTAATACAGCGCAATTAATAACTATTAATGTGTGCAAATTAGTCATAGAGTTACATGCATTTTTGATAAAAATTGCAAAATACATAAGTCTTACCTTAGTAGAGCATTTTTGGACCGTGCTCAAATGCATCAATTTAATCCAACTAATTAAATTAGATTGGAAATACTTGCTCGTATCAATTTTACAAAATTTCTTGTATTTTTTTCAAGAAATCAACCTTTTTTAATTCAAAATTTTTTTTTTGAGCACATGAAATGCTCAATTTTCTAAAGAATACATTTTATTTACTCCAAAATCTCACAGCACAGTCAAAACCTATTAACATAAATTAATCCATAAATTAAGCATGCATTTTTGACCAAAAATTTCAAAATCACATTAAGGCACAAGTCTTACCTTAAGTGACACTTACTGGACCGTTCTCAAATGCCCTGAATTTTTAATCCAGCTCGATCCAAAAGGATGTCGATGCTTGGTCATATGGTTTGAAGTAATTTGTTGCATTGTTCTCCAGAAGAGTTTAATTTTGTTGCAAAAAAAATTTTGACTAAACACATGAGAGCCTGCTCAATTTTTTCCCAAAACAAACTTAATCTATTTCAAAATCACTGTAAATACAGCACAGTACAAAGAACCTATTAGCATTCCATTCAATCCTCAAAGTTTACATGCATTTTTGATCAAAATTGCAAAAATACATAAGTCTTACCTCACGTGAGCATTTTGAACCGATGCTCAAATGGTAATTTTAATCCAACCTGCGATTAAATTAGATTGAAATGCTTGCTCATATGATTTTACAAAATTTCTTGTATTTTGTCAAGAAATCAGCGTTTTGAATGCACAATTTCATAATATATAATTTTCCAAATAATACATTTCCATTTCGCTCAAAAAGCATTGGAGGAACATAGCACAGTCAAACTTTTATAACATGCAAATTAATCCATAAATTAAGCATGCATTTTTGACCAACCATTTCAAAATACGTAAGGCTTTGGACCTTTGGATCATTGCATTGTTCTCAAGACATTTACATTTTGTACCCAAAATTTGTCAACATGAAATATCTTCCAATTTATCATAAAAACACATAATCTGCTCAAAAAATCACTGTAAAGACGTACAGCACATACCAAGAACCTATTAATGTGCAAATTAATCCATAAAGTTACATGCATTTTGATCAAAAAATTGCAAAATACCTCTGCAAGTCTTACCTCGTGAGCATTTTTGGACATGCTCAAATGCCGTCATTTTTAATCCTTCAATTAAATTAGATTGGAAATGCTTGCTCGTATGGTTTTTACAAAATTTTTTGTATTTTTGTCAAGAAATCAACGTTTTTTATTGCACAAAATATTTTTGAAACTTTGTAAATATGTCAATTTTCCAAAAAATACATTTTTATTTTGCTCAAAATCATTGGAGGGCAATACAGCACAGTGCAAAGAACCTGTTAAAGTGCAAATTAATCCATAAAGTCGACATAAATTTTTGTTCAAAAATTGCAAAATACGTAAGGCTATAGTCTTACCTTTGTGAGCATTTTTGGACCGTTCTCAAATGCCTTCAATTTTTAATCCAGCATGATTAAAAAGGATTGGAAATTCTTGCTGGTATGGATTTAAGCTATTTTTGCATTTTGTCCAAAATTGACGTTTTTGTACTAATTTTTTTCAACCTATCGAAATATGATGTTTTTCCAAAAAACCTGCGTTTGTTCTGCTCAAACTAGATTAGAGGACCATACAGCACAGTCAGGCAATGAGAGTGCAAATTAATCCACCAGCAAGCATGCATTTTTGACCAAAAAGCGTAGGGCTATAGTCTTACATTCGTGAGCATTTTTGGACCGTTCTCAAATGCCGTCAATTTTTAATCCAGCACCATAAAATTAGATTAGAAATGCTTACTCGTATCAATTTGACAAAATTTCTTCTATTTTTGTCAAGAAATCAACGTTTTGTTACACAAATTTTTTGACCACATAAATATGTATTTTCAAAAATACATTTTATTTTGTAAAATCGATAGGCCTTTAGCACAGTCAAAAAAACCTATTAACATATAAATTAATCCATAAATTAAGCATGCATTTTTGACCAAAAACGTAAGGCTATAGTCTTACCTTCGTGAGCATTTTTGGACTGTTCTCAAATGCCTTCAATTTTTAATCCAGTACGATTAAAAAGGATCGGAAATGCTTGATCGTATGGTTTGAAGGTAATTCGTTGCATTGTTCTCAAGAAATTTAAACTTTTGTTGCAAAAATTTTATTCAAGCACATCGAAATATGCTCAATTGTCCCAAAAAGCACATATCTACTCAAAATCCATATCGGGCAATACAGCACAGTCAAGAACCTATTAATGTGCAAATTAATCCACCAAAGTTTATGCATTTTTGATCAAAAATTTACAAAATCGATGAGCATTTTTGGACCGTTCTTAAATGCGGTCAATTTTTAATCCAGCACAATTAAATTAGATTGGAAATGCTGGCTCGTATGGATTTTAGATAATTTTTTGCATTTTGTCGAAATTGACATTTTTATTGCACAATTTTTTTTCGAGCACATCGAAATATGATGTTTTCCAAAAAACACACGTTTATTCTGCTCAAACAGATTAGAGGACAACACAGCACAGTCCAAAGAACTTATTAAAGTACAAATTAATCCATAAATTAAGCATGCATTTTTGACCAAAAATTGCAAAATACGTATGGCTATAGTCTTACCTTCGTGGCATTTTTGGACCGTTCCCAAATGCCTTCAATTTTTAATCCAGCACGAGTAAAATTCATCGGAAATGCTTGCTCGTATGGTTTGAAGGTAATTCATTGCATTGTTTCAATAAATTTATTTTTATTGCAAACATTTTATTCAAACACATCGAAATATACTCAATTTTCCAAAAATACATTTCATTTTGCTCCAGCAGTGGAGGAACACATAGCACAGTCAAAAAACTTTTTAACATGCAAATTAATCCATAAATTAAGCATGCATTTTTGATAACCATATCAAAATGTCGTGACTTTGGACACGTTGGATCATTGCATTGTTCTCAAGAAATTTACATTTTTGTTGCAACAATTTTATTCAAGCACATCGAAATATACTCAATTTTCCAAAAAATACATTTTCATTTGCTCAAAATTACTGTAGGGTAATACACACAAGTCAAACAACCTAATGTGTACAAAATTAATCCGCAGAGTTTACATGCATTTTTTTATAAAAATGGCAAAATCATTAAGGCTATAATCTTACCTTCGTAGTATTTTGGACGTTCTCAAATGCCGTCAATTTTAATCCAGCACCAATTAAATTCGATTGGCCACTTTTTAATCTCAATTTTACAAAGTAATTTCAGCATTTTGTCAGAAATCAGCTTTTTAATTCACAAATTTTTTTGAGCACATACATATTATATAATTTTCAAAAATACATTTTTATTTTTTTTTTGCTCCAAAATCTACAGCACAGTCAAAAAACCTTTTAACATGTAAATAATCCATAAATTAAGCATGCATTTTGACCAAAAACTGCAAAATCTACGTAAGAACTTACCTTAAATGAGCATTTTTGGACCGTTCTCAAATGCTGAATTTACCTAATCAGCTACGATCAAAAGAGTCCGGAAATGCTTAGTCATATGGTTTGAAGGTAAATCCTTGCATTGTTCTCAAGAAATTTACATTTTATTTGCAACAATTTTATTCAGCTTTTATCAGAAATATACTCAATTTTCCAAAAATACATTTTCATTGCTCAAAATCACTGTAGAGTAATACAGCACAGTCCAAAACAACCTAATAATGTCTGCAATTAATCCATAGAGTTTACATGCATTTTTGATAAAAAATTGCAAAATACATAAGTCTTACCTTCGTGAGCATTTTTGGACCGTGCTCAAATGCCGTCAATTTTTAATCCAGCACAATTAAATTAGATTGGAAATGCTTGCTCGTATCAATTTTACAAAATTTCTTGTATTTTTTTCAAGAAATCAACCTTTTAGTCAAAATTTTTTGAGCACATGAAATATGCTCAATTTTCCTAAGAATACATTTTATTTTAGCAAAGTACACAGCACATTAAAAAAACCTAATAACATGTAAATGTGTCCATAAATTAAGCATGCATTTTTGACCAAAATTTCAAAATCACGTAAGGCTAGAGTCTTGCCTTCGTGAGCACTTTTGGACCCGTTCTCAAATGCCTGAATTTTAATCCAGCTCAGTCAAAAGGACAAGGAAATGGCAGTCATATGGTTTGAAGGTAATTTATTTGCATTGTTCTCAAAAATTTAAATTTTTATTTGCAAAAAATTTGCATTCATACTGTCGAGAATATGCTCAATTTTAAAAACAAACTTAATCTGTTCAAAAATCACTGTGAAATACAGCACAGTACAAGAACTATGATTTAAATTAATCCATAAAGTTTACATGCATTTTGATCAAAATTGCAAAGCCATACAAATCTTACCTCACGTGAGCATTTTTGGACCGTGCTCAAATGCCGTCAATTTTAATCCAACACCGATTAAATTAGATTGAAATCTTGCTCGTATGAATTTTAAATTCTTATATTTTTGTCAAAGAAATCAGCGTTTTTGAATGCACAATTCGCAATATACTGGAATTTCCAAATAATACATTTTCATTTGCTCAAAGCATTGGAGGAACCCATGGCACAGTCAAAAAACTTTATAACATGCAAATTAATCCATAAATTAAGCATGCATTTTTGACCAACCATTTCAAAATACGTAAGGCTTTGGACCTTTGGATGTTGCATTGTTCTCAAGACATTTACATTTTGTGCAAAATTTTGTTAAAGCACTTGAAATATGTTCAATTGTCCTAAAAACACATAATCTACTCCAAAATCTGTAGAACTATACAGCACAGTCAAAGAACCTATTAATGTACAAATTAATCCATAAGTTTACATGCATTTTGATCAAAAAATTGCAAAATACATGAATCTTACCTGCGTGAGCATTTTGGACCCGTGCTCAAATGCTGCGCGTCAATTTTAATCAGCACAATTAAATTAGATTGGAAATACTTGCTGCGTATGGTTTTTACAAATTTTTGTATTTTTGTCCAAGAAATCAACTCTTTTTATTACTGAAATTTTTTTGAGCACACAAAATATGCTCAATTTTCAAAATACATTTTATTTTCACTCCACTAAAATCATTGGAGGCTTAGCTGGCACAGTCTAAAACACAGTAAAGTGCAAATTAATCCCATAAAATCGACATAAATTTTTGTTCAAATTACAAATATAAATAAGGCTATAGTCACTTACCTTTGTGAACACATTTTGAACCCGTTCTCAAATGCCTTCAATTTTAATCCAGCATGGTCTAAAGTTAAGTCTTGCTGGTAATAGTTTAAGCACATTTTTGCATTTTGTCAAAAGTGACATTTTTATTGCACTAATTTTTCAGTACATCGAAATGATGTTTCCAAAAAACACGTTTATTCTGCTCAAACAGATTAGAGGGACAACACAGCACGAGTCAAGAACTTATTAAAGTGCAAATTAATCCATACTTAAGCATGCATTTTTTACGACCAAAAATCGCAAAAATCGTAAGAGCTAGTCTTACCTTAGTGAAACATTTTTAGTTCGTCTCCATAGCATCTGCTTCAATTTTAATCAACCGCGATTAAAAGGATGCGGAAATACTTGCTCGTGCTCGTTTTGAAAGGTAATTCGTTGCATTGTTCTCAAAAATTTAAATTTTTGTTGCAAAAATTTTATTCAAGTACAACGAAATATGCTCAATTTTCCCAAAAAACACACTTAATCTGCTCAAAATCACTGTCGGGCAATACAGCACAGTCAGAGCCTATTAATGTGCAAATTAATCCTCAAAGTTTACATGCATTTTGATCAAAAATTGCAATCCCTACGTGAGCATTTTGGACCGTTCTTAAATGGAGTCAATTTTCAATCCAGCACAATTAAATTAGTTGATACTTTGGCTGCCATTATGGATTTTAGATAATTTTTACATTTTGTCAGAGAAATTGACATTTTTATTGCACATTTTTTTTTGAGCTTTATCAGTATGATGTTTTCAAAACACCCGTTTATTCTCTCAAACAGATTAGAGAGGACAACACAGCACATGAAGTCAAGAACTTATTAAAGTACAATTAATCCATAAATTAACATGCATTTTTGACCAAGAGGTACCAAAATGCGTGGAGCTATAGTCTTGCAGCCGTGAGCACTTTTGGACGTTCTCAAATGCCTTCAATTTTTAATCAACCTGATAAAATTCATCGAAATGCTTGCTTTCGTATGGTTTGAGGTAATTCATTGCATTATTTTCAATAAATTTAAATTTTTATTTTGCAAACATTTATTCAAGCACATCGAAATATACTCAATTTTCCAAAAAATACATTTTCATTTTGCTCAAAAGCATTGGAGGAACACATAGCACAGTCAAAAAACTTTTTAACATGCAAATTAATCCATAAATTAAGCATGCATTTTATTAACCATATCAAAATACGTAAGGCTTTGGACCGTTGGATCATTGCATTGTTCTCAAGAAATTTACATTTTTGTTGCAACAATTTTATTCAAGCACATCGAAATATACTCAATTTTCCCAAAAAATACATTTTCATTTTGCTCAAAATTACTGTAGGGTAATACAGCACAGTCCAAACAACCTATTAATGTGCAAAATTAATCCATAAGTTTACAGCCATTTTTATAAAAAATTGCAAAATAAATATGTATAGTCTCTTACCTTAAGTGAGCATTTTTGGACCGTTCTCAAATGCCGTCAATTTTTAATCCAGCACAATTAAATTAGATTGGAAATGCTTGCTCGTATCAATTTTACAAAATTTCTTGTATTTTTGTCAAGAAATCAACCTTTTTTAATTTACAAATTTTTTTTTGAGCACATCGCAATATGCTCAATTTTCCAAAAAATACATTTTTATTTTGCTCAAAATCATTGGGAGGACAACATAGCACAGTTAAAAACCTATGCTTTTATGTAAATTAATCCATAAATTAAGCATGCATTTGACCAAAGTACCAAATCACGTAAGACTATAGTCTTACAGCCGTGAGCATTTGGACCAATTCTCAAATGCCTTCAATTTTTAATCCAGTACGAGTAAAATGCATCGGAAATGCTTGCTCGTATGGTTTGAAGGTAATTTGTTGCATTTTTGTCAAGAATCTCAAATTTTTTGTTGCACAGATTTTTGTCAAGAATGTAGAAATATAACTCAAATTTCCCAAAAACACATAATCTGCTCAAATCACTGTAAAGACAATGAGCACAGTCAAAGAACCTATTACGTTTAAATTCATCCATAAAGTTTACATGCATTTTTGATCAAAAATTGCAAAATACATAAGTCTTACCTACGTGAGCATTTTTGGACCGTGCTCAAATGCCGTCAATTTTTAATCCAGCACAATTAAATTAGATTGGAAATGCTTGCTCGTATCAATTTACAAATTTCTTGTATTTTTTTCGAAATCAACCTTTTAATTCTAAAATTTTTTTGAGCACATGAAATATGCTCAATTTTCTAAGAATACATTTTTATTTGCTCAAAATCTACAGCACAGTCAAAACCACAATAATATGTAAATTAATCCATAAATTCAGCATGCATTTTTGACCAAAAATTCTGCAAAAATCACAATGGGGAAAAGCTATAGTCTTACATCCGTGAGCACTTTTGGACCGTTCTCAAATGCCTGAATTTTTAATCCGAAAACTCGATCAAAAAGGATCGGAAATGCTTAGTCTGCATATGTTTGAAGGTAGTCGTTGCATTATTCTCGAAATTTAAATTTTGTTGCAAGAATTTTATTCAACACATCGAAATATGCTCAATTTTTAAAAACAAACTTAATGTTCAAAATCATAGGAAATACAGCACAGTACAAGAACCTAATCAACGTTTAAATTCATCCGCCAAAGGATTTACATGCATTTTTGATCAAAAATTGCAAAATACATAAGTCTTACCTACGTGAGCATTTTTGGACCGTGCTCAAATGCCGTCAATTTTTAATCCAGCACAATTAAATTAGATTGGAAATGCTTGCTCGTATGAATTTTACAAAATTTCTTGTATTTTTGTCAAAAATATGTGTTTTATGAATGCACAATTTACTTAGTATACTCAATTTTCCAAATAATACATTTCATTTCGCTCAAAAGTATTGGAGGAACACATAGCCTGATCAAAAAACTTTATAACATGCAAATTAATCCATAAATTAAGCATGCATTTTTGACCAACCATTTCAAAATACGTAAGGTTTTGGACCTTTGGATCATTGCATTTGTTCTCAAGACATTTTACATTTTGTTGCAAAAATTTTATTAAAAACACTTCGAGAAATATGTTCAATTTTCCCTAAAACACATAATCTGCTCCAAAATCACTGTAAGACAATACAGCACAGTCAAAGAACCTAATGTGCAAATTAATCCATAAAGTTTACATGCATTTTTGATCAAAAATTGCAAAATACATAAGTCTTACCTACGTGAGCATTTTTGGACCGTGCTCAAATACGTCAATTTCATCCAGCACATTAAATTAGATTGGAAATGCCCTTTCGTATGAATTTTAAATTTTGTATTTTTGTCAAAGAAATCAACGTTTTAGTGCACAAAATTTTTTTGAGCACATTGAAATATGCTCAATTTTCAAAATACATTTTATTTTATCAAATCATTGGAAGGACAACTTTGCTTTGATCAAAACCTATTAACAGGTAAATTAATCCATAAATTAAGCATGCATTTTGACCAAAACTGCAAAAATCTGCCACGACTATAGTCTTGCAACCGTGAGCATTTTGGACCGTTCTCCATTGCCTGGTGATTTTAATCCAGCTCGATTAAAAGAAGATGAAATGCTTGCCATTGTGGTTTAGCGTATTCGTTTGCATTCTTCTCGAAATTTAAATTTTTGTTGCAAAAATTTTATTCAATCACATCGAAATATGCTCAAATTTCCCATAAAACACACTTTTATTCTCCTCAAAATCATTGGAGGGCAATACAGCACAGTGCAAAGAACCTGTTAAAGTGCAACTTAATCCATAAAGTCGACATAAATTTTTGTTCAAAAATTGCAAAATACGTAAGTCTTACCTACGTGAGCATTTTTGGACCCGTTCTTAAATAAATCAATTTTTAATCCAGCACAATTAAATTAGATTGGAAATGTACTTTCGTATGGATTTTAGATATTTTTGCATTTTGTCAGAAATTGACATTTTTCATTGCACAATTTTTTGAGCACGCCGAAATATGATATTTTCAAAACACACGTTTTATTCTGCTCAAACAGATTAGAGGACAACACAGCACAGTCTAAAGAACTTATTAAAGTGCAAATGAATCCTAAATTAAGCCTTGAATTTTTAAGCAAGAATGTCAAAAATATGTAAGGCTATAGTCTTACCTTCGTGAGCATTTTTGGACGTTCTCAAATACCTTCAATTTTAATCAACGAGTAAATTCATGGAAATGCTTGTCATTATGGTTTGAGAAGATAATTCATTGCATTATTTTCAATAAATTTAAATTTTTGTGCAAACATTTATTCAAAGCACATCGAAATATACTCAATTTTCCAAAAATACATTTGTTTTGCTCAAAAAGCATTGGAGGAACACACATAGCACAGTCAAAACTTTTTAACATGCAAATTAATCCATAAATTAAGCATGCATTTTTGATAACCATATCAAAAATCGTAGACTGGACACGTTGGATCATTGCATTGTTCTCAAAATTTATTTTGATACAACAATTTCATTCAAGCACATGAATATACTCAATTTTCCAAAAGAATACATTTCATTTGCTCAAAATGTGAGGGTAATACAACACAGTCAAACAACCTATTAATGTACCAAATTAATCCATAGAGTTTACATGCATTTTTATAAAAATGGCAAAATACGTGGGCTAGTCTCTTACCTTATTGAGCATTTTGGACCAGTTCTCAAATGCCGTCAGTTTAATCAGCACAATAAATTAGATTGAAATCTTTAACGTATCAATTTTATAAAATTTCTTGTATTTTTGTCAAAAGAAGTACGCGTTTTTGTTGCACAAATTTTTTTGAGCACGTAAATATGCTCAATTTTCCAAAAATACATTTTATTTTACTTAAATCATTTGGAGGACAACCTTTTAGCACAGTCAAAACCTGTTAACATGTATAAATTGTTATAATTATAAGCATGCATTTTGACCAAAAATGCGAAATCACGTGGGCTATAGTCTTGCAGCCGTTATAGTCTTACCTTACGTGGCACAGTCCAAAAGAACTTATATGTGTGCAAATTAATCCATAAGTTTACATGCATTTTGATCAAGAATTTTTAAAATAAAGTAAGTCTTACCTTCGTGAGCATTTTTGGACCGTTTTCAAATGCCTTCAATTTTTAATCCAGCACGAGTAAAATGCATCGGAAATGCTTGCTCGTATGGTTTGAAGGTAATTGTTGCATTGTTCTCAAGAATTTAAATTTTTATTGCAAAAAATTTATTCATTGTCAAATATGCTCAATTTTCAAAATATACTTTTATTCTACTCAAAATCATTGGAGGACAATACAGGAAAATACAAAGACGCTATTAAATTGCAAATATATTTCACTTTGAAATACATTGTTCCTAATATGGACGAGCTGCCCTGTAAGGGTTGCATTGCAGTACTTGATCACTGATGCCTCCATTTTGTTTGTTTCCTCTCTTTTTCTCTGCAGAAAGGAGTGTTTTTTGTTGGTGTTGCCATCGAGGGGGATAGACATGTACAACTTTTCTTGTAGTAGTACTTATTTTGAAAGAAGTAGCTAGGAACAGAACTGTGGCTCTTTAAGTCTTTGACTCCTCTGTCAGTCATTCTCGGTTTGCTTGTGCTTTTGGCTATGATGTCTTCAAAGCTGGCCCAGCTGAGGCTCCTGGTGTCCGAACAGTTCCTCGCAAATCATGCTGCTGAGAGGATTGCTGTTCTTCATGCTAAGATCCTGAGCAGGAGATCCAAGTGTGAGGTCCAGCCTGAGCAAACAACCCTGAAGAGCTTCGCCACCGAGGTCAGTTTTTCCTTTTGTTGACAAACTGGCTTTTTTATTTTTTACTTCCATATTAGAATGTAATCATATTTCAAAAAAGTTGAAGCTTGACACTGCTATCCAGGGCAGTATCTAATTATTTAATTAATTAATATTATTTCGATTTTGCCTTTTTGATCAGCACAAAAAATGACGTAAGAAAATAAACCAAATGTTTTTTGGGGGGATTTTTTTGGCCCTGTGATTAGACTCCTTCAAAACTGTAACCTGTACTGTGATTACTCTTCTGAATTTGAAATATTTTTCTGATTCCACTTCTCAGCTTCGTTTTTGGCTTCCCATTCTCTTCCGTCATGAACAAAACCGTCTTGAGAACAGTACGTGAGGTTTGTATTTCTTTTTTCCTGCCTCACTTTGCATGCTACTTAATTTATGGCTAATATTTCCTGCAGTGTTACCCCTGCAAACGCTTTAAAAAAGTCTTATTTCATCGCTTTGTTCTGCGCATTAGTATTCTTTCTATGTTTGTGTTTGTAAAATTGGAACAATTCACCATGTTATACCAGCAACACTACTGTTTTGTGATCGGCAGGTTTATTTTGCTGGAAACCCACCACCAGACCGTAGACCGACATATCTGGGGGTTCGGTGTGGAAGCGTGTTCTTCTGGTGACCACGTCCAGAGGCGAGGTGGTTTGTTTCCAGGTTGCAATATACTGAGTAGTTAGCAAAGAATAGAAGAGCAGAAAAAAATAAAGAATCGAGTTTCCCAAATGAAGAACAGATTTATATTCAGAACACTTCAAATCTCAAGGGAAAAGAATCCTGGAGAATTTCTGTATGCGATCTATCGTTCAGCTATTGAAGCCAAAATACTTGAACCTTGAACCTTGAACCATGGCGGCCACCGCAGCGAACGGCTATTCAGAAGCTATTTTACTGAATGCACACCAATGTAGAATGAGACCAATGTAGTTGTGTTTTTATTTCTGTTTTAAATGACTTTTTTCTAAAGACTATTAAATGCTATAAAACTGATTGCAGTGAATTGATTTGTACGGTGACACTGATTTATTGATGAATGCAAAATGCTTCCGTGCCAATAAACACGTGGACAGAGCTGCTAATTGGAATACTTGGACACAGTCCAGAAATGACTTTGGATTCCTGAACATCCACTTTGAAATAGCATGATTCAGTCCAGTTCTTATAATCTTGATTCCATGTAGTGTCTGGATACTGTAGCAAATGTTTGGATTTCAAAATCGAAGAAATTACGGTCCAGAAAAGGCTCAACAGCTGGTTGAAGCAGAGGAACAGGAGAGGAACAGGACTTTTCAGCTGCTCAGGTTTGTTACAGTCTTCGGGATAATGAACATTTCTTGACAACAGAGGCAGAAGTCCCTGAAGAATTCCATTTTTCCTCTGAAAATCATGATCAATTCGATGACAGAGATATGACCTGTCCAACGTAGGGCTTCCTGGCCACTGGAGTGGGCGTTCCCACCTGAAATGGAGATCCGGTTCAGAATGAGCCTTCAAATACTGACACCCATCTCTGCTCTACTGCGGGAGTTTAATATGCCCCCCTGACACGAACATCATCTTCACAAACTCATTTCTTTACCTATAAATGATGTCATCTCATTGGTCTTTTGCTATAACGTTTCAGTCTTTACACAAACATTCAGTTTAGTTTTACTAGAAATATTCTGGGAAGGATATGAGTCTAAATAAGTTTTTTCTGTTTTTTGCATCTCTCTGCTTTGTACTGTTGCAGCCACGACATCCTGGTGCCAAAAAATATCCGCCCCTTTCAAAATGATTCTGATAGAATTATGCTTCCCTACTTCTACTTCGCTGTGAATTAAATTCGGTGTTGGCAGACATATAATGAAATATAACTTAACGGTTCAAAATTAGCGCAATATGAAGAAAAAAAATGCTCTTTCTTGTGGCTTGTTTCAGCGTCCGGTTTGTCCTCATGTGTCTGCGGGTATAATGCAATACAGGATTCCGATAATGAATTCCAGATGTATTTTACTGTTATATATCCGTGCTTGTGTACAGAGCAGAAACAGGTCAGAATGGTACCCAGATCTTCTCCACTAATCAAGCTCTCGACTGCATAAAGCTCAAAGTTTAGGGAAACAAACATGTAATAAAAACACAACTGTGAAACTGGGATGTAATACATATTTGAAAATGTATATAAAGAGATGAACTACATTAAGCACAAAATGAACTAACCTACACATTAGTTACTGAATAGCAGCCTAGTAATGTTATTTTTATAGTTTATATAATATATATATAAAAATACATAATATACAAATAGCTGTTTTAATATCAAATGCTAAGATTTTCGAACTGAATAATATGTCAGCAGCTTAAGCCATCATACATCCACTGTCTCAGTGTAAAAGCTCACCTCACTCCCTCTGTTTAATCTTTTTGTACACAAACTCAGCGTAGGGTTTGTGAGGGCCAGCTACTCCGTTCTAGTTCAGCGAGCACTCGGCCATCCTCGTAAACTACTCTGCCTCTGGATATGGTCACCAGAGGAACGCCGTGGCACACCATGCCCTCAAATATGTTATAATCCACAGCTTGGTGGTGGGTTTTCGCTGAAATCACCCTGCAAAGCACAAAGCAGACAGTCGTCGGGCAGTTCTTAAAGCAGTGCTGCAAAAACAAGAGCTTCATAACGACTTTACGTGTAAAGAAACCACTAACGACAGACTAAGAACACTCAAGAGTGTTGGGTGAAGACCCAGAATAAAAGCCTACAGTCATTATTAAAGGGAAGCTCCGTTAAGTGGTTCTGGTGCGGGTCAGCGTTCATTCTGAATAATGTGAGCTGGCCCAAATGATCCTTCTGATCCTCATTAGCAGCTTTTGCATTTGTAGGTGACATATTTCTTCAGGCTACAATGCTTTTAGTCACTAAAACACACCAGCATCTTAGTGAACATCAATACAGATCTACTGCCTCATAAAGTGGTGCAGGTGTGACGGCCCATGCTGCGTTTGGACAGAACACGTCTCAGTAATGGTCCCTGACGCTACAAGCGAGCAGAGTGGTGGTGACGCACCATCAGATAATACAGATCTAGAACAGTCTAAGCTCAGCGGGTCACCAGTTCAGCACATATTAAATAAAAGAGTTGAAATGCAGATAAAAGGTACATGTACTTTAATAACATGTCTAATATAAGCTGTATCATAAAACTCTCGCTGCTTTTTAAATGTAAACAAATAGCGGCCAGGCATGATGTTGAAAAAGAAAAAAACACTCAAACACTGCTCAGTTCCGCACTAAAAAGAACCAGCGTCTACAGGGAAAACATCCTTCCACGTCCTCCTGCAGAGCTGCTATTCAATGGCTGTGATGAGAACCTGGCTGACAGCACCATGCAACCCATAAACCATTGCCATGGTGATGGCCTGATTAAAAAAAAAAATATATATATATATATAATATATATATATATATACACACGAAGCGCTGTGCAAAAGTTTTAGTCAGGTGTGTAAAATGCTGTGAACAGAACGCTTTCAGAAATGGAAGTGTTGATCATTTATTCTCATCAATCAACAAAATGCAGTGAATGGACAAAAGAGAATCTAAATCAGATCAATATTTGGTGTGACCACCCTTTGCCTTCAAAACAGCATCAGTTCTTCTAGGAACACTGCTTTACGGTTGTTGAAGAACTACGGCCGGTCGGTAGTTCCAAACATGACTGTGTTCCTCCGTATGACATTGATGATCACCAGTACCTGTTTGGTGAAACTGGTTGATCAGACACCGACTATAATCCTACAGAATCCCTGACTGTGTGAGTGTTCCTAGAAGAACTGATGCTGCTCTGAGGTAAAAGATAAAAGCTTCAAAATATTGATCTGATTTAGATTTTTCTTTTGTTCGCTCACTTTGCATTTTGTAAATTGATCAAAATAAAAAATCATTATTGATATTTCTGAAAGCGTTCTGTTTACAGCATTTTTTCACACCTGCCTAAAACCCTTTGCACAGGACTGTATATATATTATATATATATATATGAAATAATATATAACAAATATATAACATCTGACATTTATTGGAGGTAAGCAACTATATTTATTATTTAAAAAAGAAAACCTTAGTGAAGCTCCTTCTGGTGTTTGCTGTGAATGGAGCTAAATGATCCTAGAGCCTGTCAGTGGACTGTCTGTTGCTCTTTTCTCTGTTAACCCTGAAAAAATCCCACGATCTTCTGCCTCATCAGGTTCAGCTGAAAGATTTATTTGTACTTCCAAAACGCTACTGACTTTAATCACATGGTTATAGTCCCTTTACTCAACCTGACGACCAGCGATGCTGTACTGATGCGTAAAGAACTGCTGGGGAACTTCAGGAAATAAATTCAAGGCTCATGCTTTGGACAGAAAGATAACTACGGTTTGCAGAACTATTTATGAAATGAAAGTCGCAGATTTTAAACTAAACCTTGCCTCTTGAGCATGAAAACCAAGAACCATAATTGTTTGTGATTTTTCTGCTCTATCTTTACTTTCAGTCTAGCTGCAGTGTGTGGCCCAGCACTGCTCCATGTTAATGAAATCCTTGAATAAAAAAGGCCACCGTGGATTAATGTGTCCTCCTCCAGGGCGGCGGAAGTGCGGATGGAGGTGCACGGGCTCTGCTCCGCGATTCGCTCTTACACAAGCGCTCAGCTCGCATTAGCTGGCGCTTGGTTTGCGTTAAATTCCAGCGTGCCGGCCAGCGCTCGCTCGGCTGCTCACAGCAGCAGTTCGTTATTGGCCTTGCGGGAGTTAGCCCAGATTCAGGCAGAGAAGAAGCTGACTTATGTAAGGCACATGGCCTTCTGCTGCTTCCGCTGACTGTGTGTATGTGTGTAGTACAGTATGAGTCAGTGTGTGTGTGTGTTCTTGTATTACTTTCTGTCACAGGGACCTAATGTCCCCGCAACGAGAGTAAAACCTTAAAAGGTTCAGTTTGCTGGACTTGGGTTATGTTCAAGTTGGGGCAGTGGTGGTCTAGAGTTTAGGGACTAGGTCTCATGATCTGAAGGTTGTGGGTTTGAATCTTCAACCAGTAAGTGGCCTGAAATACCCTAGAGAAAGGTACCGTTCCCTTCACCGCTCCCCGAACACGCTAAATGCCCCCTGCTGGACGGTGTGTGTATCTTAAATAAAGAAGATGAATTTGGTTGTGTGCTGTGTGCTGTGTTTGACAATGACATATAGTCACTTTTACTTCACTTACGTTTATAAACCTGGATTAGTAATTAGTGATGGGCCACTAAAAAACTGAATTTCACAAACTTTATGGTTTATTGATATTCAGAGCACTGGCTTAAAATACATATTTAAATATATGAAATAAAGACGTATATGAAATAAAGGATAAAATTCAATCCTTTCTGGAAAGCAGAATTGTACATTAACTGGAAATCAGGGCAAGAATCCTCCAACAGTTGAATGAGAAGCTGTGTTTCTGCGCGATTTTATCAGCGTTAGGGTGGTTTCAGGCGTGAAGGGAAGCAAAGAAAACCCAAATATGAGTAACTGAGATGCAAAATTGGTTTGATACTTTGCATTCATGTGAAAAAATTGATCACTGTACATAGCTCCTTTGAGTGCACTGTGTGTGTGTGTGTGCGTGTGTGTGCGTGTATGTGTGTGTGTGTGTGTGTGTGTATGTGTGTGTGTGTGTGTGTGTGTGTGTGTATGTGTGTGTGTGTGCGCCTGAAGCTGTGAGACTGAATGTGCTGCATACACTTCCATTTATGGCTCTAAAGTCCAGCCAATCCACAGACTCTTATTTTGCGTCATAATAAGGTGACAACACTGTAGTAACAGCAAGATCACTCAGTCAGACATCACCACCGTAATCATCACCACCATAATCATCACCACATTGACCATCACCACCATGACCATCACCATAATCATCACCACCATAATCATCACCACCATGACCATCACCACCATAAACATAATCATCACCACATTGACCATCACCACCAGAAACATCTCCACCATAATCATCATCACCATAAACATCACCAACATAATCATCACCACCATAAACATAATCATTACCACCATAATCACCACCACCATAATCATCACCACATTGACCATCACCACCAGAAACATCTCCACCATAATCATCACCACCATAATCATCACCACCATAAACAGAATCATCACCACCATGACCATCACCATCATGACCATCACCACCATAATCATCATCACCATAAACATCACCACCATAAACATAATCATCACCACCATAATCATCACATTGACCATCATCAGCAGACACATCTCCACCATAATCATCGCCACCATGACCATCACCATAATCATCACCACCATGACCATCACCACCATGACCATCACCACCATGACCATCATCACCATAATCATCACCACATTGACCATCACCACCAGAAACATCTCCACCATAATCACCACCATAATCATCACCACCATAAACATAATCATCACCACCATAATCATCACCACATTGACCATCACCACCAGAAACATCTCCACCATCATCACCAACATAATCATCACCACCATAAACATAATCATCACCACCATAATCATCACCACATTGACCATCACCACCAGAAACATCTCCACCATAATCATCACCACCATAATCATCACCACCATGACCACCACCATAATCATCACCACCATGACCATCACCACCATAAACATAATCATCACCACCATAATCATCACCACCATAAACATAATCATCACCACCATGACCATCATCACCATAATCATCACCACCATGACCATCACCACCGTAATCATCACCACCATAATCATCACCACCATGACCATCACCATCATGATTATCACCACCATAATCATCACCACCATCACTGTGCAGCCAAGCACAGCTCGAACCACATCATCAAATTCACTGATGATACAACCGTGGTGGGTCTGATCAGCGGTGGAGACGAGGCAGCTTACAGAGAGGAGATACAAGAGCTGACGGACTGGTGCAGAACCAACAACCTGTCTCTGAACGTCGACAAGACTAAAGAGATGGTTGTTGACTTCAGGAGATCACGTCGGGACCACACTCCACTTATCATCAACACCTCACCTGTGGAGATGGTCCAGAGCACCAAGTTTCTTGGTGTTCACATCACTCACAACCTCACGTGGTCCCTCAACACCAGCTCCATCACAAAGAAAGCCCAGCAGCGCCTCTACTTCCTGCGCAGACTGAGGAAAGCCCATCTCCCACCTTCCATCCTCACCATCTTCTACAGAGGAACCATCGAGAGCATCCTGAGCGGCTGCATTACTGCCTGGTACGGGAATTGCAACGTCTTAGACCGCAAGTCCCTACAACGGGTAGTGAGAACAGCTGAGAAGATCATCGGGATCTCTCTGCCCTCTGTACAGGACATCTTCACCACTCGCTGCATCCGCAAAGCAACCAGCATTGTGGATGATCCCTCCCACCCGTCCCACACTCTCTTCTCCCTCCTGCCATCCGGGAAAAGGTTCCGCAGCATACGGGCCTCCACTTCCAGGATGGGAAACAGTTTCTTCCCCCTGAACATCAGACTCTTGAACTGACAATATCCTCACAATTATTACTCTTCCATCCAACTATTTATTATTTTTCCTTTATTGCACATCGCACGGGGCGGCGGTGGCCTAGTGGTTCGGGCGTTGGCCCTATGATCGGGGGTTCGGGGGTTCAAACCCCTTCCCAAAAGGCTGCCCTGAGGTACCCTTGAGCAAGGTGCCGTCCCCGTCCCGCTCCTCCCTGCGATGGGCTGGCGACCTGTCCAGGGTGTGTCCCCCGTCCTCGCCCTGGGTGCGCTGGGTCTCCAGCACCCCCCCGCGACCCCGTTTGGGACAGAAAATGGATGGATGGATGCACATCGCACTTTATACTGATAATGCTGCTTCGCTTGTTGTCTTGTGTGCAGCTCCAGGGTCCTGGAGGAACGTTATTTCATTTCACTGTGTGCTGTGTATGTGGCTGAAATGACAATAAAATCCTACTTGACTTGACCATAATCATCACAACCATAATCATCACCACCATGATCATCACCACCATGATCCAATGGGGATCACCATTGTGATTAGTTTTGTCTGGAAACTATAATTACATTAAGTGAAAGTGAAAGTGACTTTTGGTCATTGTGAAACACAGCTCACAATGAGACACAAAAAAATGCAACCTCTGCTCTTCACCCACAGACACCGTGCAGCAGGTAGCGATTTAAAGATCCCGGGGAGCAGTGACGGGGAAAGTACCTTGCTCAAGTGTTTTCATGAAAACAGCTGGAGATAAAGTTACTCAAACTTCATCAAAACACATACAAATATAACCACAATTCAAATTCTGTATTATGATTATTATTATGATTCTGATTATTGCAAGTACGATTATTACGATTGTGATTATTATTATTTTTATTATTATTATTATTATCCCAGGTGCTCTAGGACTTGAATTTAAAATGACAAGTGATTTTATTTTCACTTAATAAAGAAAAGAACATTGTGTTGTATTGTGTTATGTTATTGTGTATATTTTAACTGAAATGTAAAGATGTACTTAAATGTCATTTGTCCTTTAGTTTAACATTACGCATATAATTAACTCTATAACTCCTTTTATTCCCATTAAACCATTAAACCAGCCAGCTGCCATTTAAAATAGATAAAAGCACAACAAATAGACCCTTAGAAAAGCAATGCAACCTTGCTAGATATATATAAAAGTCACTTGTTTCTTTGTTTATTCTTTACTGTGATTCTGTTTCCCTCTAATAACTGTTTTTTTGTAAATGTTTTATCTGAACATATACATTTTTCTGATATTGTTCCCAAAAGGCATCTTGTGTGCAAAACATTTTACTCTTGGCCTTTGTTCTCCTCATTATTTTGCTAATTAGTGCACTGCTTTGCTTACAGTGTACTGTGCTTTGAGATCGTGAGTAATGCATAATAAAAAAAGAGCTAAGAATCATTCTCTCCACAAGGTGAAAGGTGAACATCATTTCTCCACTTCTTTCAATGAGCTGCGAGTGCGGAACAGCTAATGTACAACTACAGGAGCAATAACTGCAGCCTCTAAGGCTCATGTTTTTTCAGATGAAGGGTCTACATGCATCCCCAGGCTGTTACTGTAATATTTACCTGGTAGCTTTTGGGTCCCAAATGACCAGGTCAGCATCCGAGCCTTTGGCAATCCTCCCTTTCTGGGGATAAAGGTTGAAGATTTTTGCTGCGTTGCTGCTGGTGACGGCTACAAATCGATTCTCGTCCATTTTTCCGCTATGCTGGGGAGAGTAAACGTTCACAATGTGAGTGTTTTGCTCTCGTTCCCTGGAGCTGCTTCACCCCTAACGCACACCGCTGACTAAAAAGGCCGTCTTAAACTGTGCCGTGAGCCGCTGCTCTAACCCTCCATAAATCAAACCACATCATTTTCATTTTCAGCCAGCTAAGCAAAAACCTGAGTTGGACCTGCAGGTCACCTGGCAGGCACAAACTTTCTCCTCCACCCTGCTGCGGAGAGCTGACGCAGCGTTCGCACTGCAAAGCCCCGTTCTTCTTCCTCGGTTAGAGGACAGCGTGCGCGCTGATTCTTCTCAGATGTTCAGTGCGTGTAAGTCGGGCAAGAAAATCGTGAAACTGTTTGCTCTTTCACGCTGAAATCAGAGGGTATCGGTTTCTTTCCCAAACTGCTGTTCAAAGATCAATCTTTTGGCCGAAAAATAAAAATAGCTTCGATTTCTGAAAGGTTTGATCGGATGTAGGGCTTAGTGACATGGAGAAAATATCTGATTGTCCTCATTCCGAGTATTTCTGTCGCAATTTAAGTATGAATATTGACTTTCCCCCCTGTGACCTGACCGCTACGTACCACACAGTCACTTCACACTATTCCATTCCATTACTAAACTTCCCAGTTTGGGTAAAGTCGGATTAATCAAACTGCAACCCTTGCAATATAAGAACTGCACTCTGAGGTTTGAAGTTTCTTAAGTTATATCCGCCAGACCACCAGACAGGTCTAAACTATGTTCTATACAAAATGTCCAATACCTGCCGATACATGCGCTCTGATTTATGAGCTTTGGATCATCCTGACACACTGTTGTCTATGAAAGTACGCAGGCTAGAGGAAGGATATTTCCTACTTCCGTTTTTTGCCCAGTTCTACAGATAAAAGTGATTTTTTTCTCACTCTCTGTGTGTGCTGCTCTGTGCATTTCATGTTTCAAGCGTGGATCACTTTTGTAATTGTTGCAATTCTTGGTCTTGGGCTTTTGAAATTTGGTGATTTGGACTGTGTTCAGATTTAAAACTTCATGCAATATGTAAAAACCACCTGTGCCCTTTTTTGTTGATTTGCGTTTTGGTTACGTGCTTTCAGGAATTAGGCCAAGAAAGTTTTGTGCAGTTGCATTTAAGGAATTATTAACGATATTCCATAAAGCCTGTCTGTCTACATTACCATATTCCAACCTCTCTTTATATCTACACTGACTCATTTTGGTACTGAACTTTCAGATTATATATGTAGATGGGCTCTCTTCTGATTGGCTGCTCTTATCTAAATTGCTGCAGACTCAAAAGATAAAAGTACAACATCACAAACGGCAAACTCAAGCAAGTGGGGTTTTCATAGAAATCAGAGTGAATCTGAGAGACAGATGGAATACGAAGGAATAAGAATCTAGAAGATTGGGACTGACCACGCCTTTCTCCCATATGATGGACATCCTGTCCTCCACTCCGTTGACCCCATTGGGGATTTTGGTGAAGTTGTCCTTGCCCAGAGCTTTCTGACACTGGGAGAAAGTGCAGTTATCAGTGCCAGTCACGTTCAGATCATCGCTGCAAAAGAGAATATGGTCACACTGTAAGCACTGATATCACTTTTACTCAATTTATTTTAGATCGTCACTGTTGGGACAAGAAAAGGCATGCAGGTGGCGGGAAGATGCAGAGGACAGGAAGAAATGGAAACGGGTGATCTGCTGTGGCGACACCTAAACAGAAGCAGCCGAAAGAAAATGCAGAAGAAGACGAAAAAGAAGAAGAATAACTCTATCTAAAAATAAAATACATTTTATGAAATAAGTTGAAATGAAAAACCTTTTTGTTCATTTTTTTTTACCAACAATGACGACCTGAAGGTTTGCTCATCGGTTAGAATGCTCTATACTTTATCCACTACATCCACGTTTCTGCATGAGCATGGCCATTATCAGATTTTCACCTTAAATATCTTTTCCTTAAATTAGACAAGAAACTGAAAATGATACAAAATGTTCTGTATCTGCTGTGAACCCTTTTCATCAGTCCTGTTCACGGGCTTGGAGAACAGCTTCAGCTAAGTGGTGTTGGGTTTCCTCATCTGAACTGCTCACTCCAGCCTTTCCCATAAGACTACTACTACTGGGTGCAGGCCAGGACTTTGGCCACTCAGGTACTTCAGGTACAACAGCGTGTGCTCTTGGGATCAATGTCAAACACATGTCCTGACATCTTCTTTCTGAACGGTATGAATCAGAATTCATGGTCCCGTCATGATGCTCCATCCTGGCCCAGCTGCAGCAAAATAGGCCAAAACCATGATACTACCACCGCCATGTTTCCAAGATGGGACAAGGCTCTGATGATGTAATATAGTGTTTCCCTTTAAAGCTCACTTAAACCAGAATGATCCTTTGTGTCTCACCTATCAATTAAACATCTTTCCACACTGCTCCTTGTCCAAGTGATCATAAGCAATCTCTACACAGGAAGTGCTGCTCCTGTTGGAGAGCAGTGTATTCATGGCTATTAACTTTAGCCAATGAGAGACAGGCCTTTAGCTGCTTAGGAGGAAGCTACCAAGCAACTTCACAGACTATTCCAACAGCTGGTTTCTGGCTTTGTTTAAGTAAACATGTTGTGAAGATGAGACTCTGAACAATCCCTGTTCTTAAAATAAGATCTGATGCTGTGTTTGTCACCATACTGACTGAGAATACCCGACTCTCAGGGTTTAAAGGTACAGCTAAGGGTTTCATTACTTCAGAGAGCCTTTCTAAAGAAATACACCAGCGTGTTTTGATCATTTCACTTTAATCTGATATTATATTGCGTCTGAAAGCAGGACTGCTTCTGTATATTAAAAGGGATTTAAGAACTTTCCCCAGTTTTTCAAAAAGCACATTATATCAGTTCGTCCTCTCCATTGATCGTGACAATATAGTGTTGGGGTATAAGATGTTTATCAGTACTCAAATTACATCCCAATATGCCGCGAAACACTTTTGTTTGAGAGCATCAAGGGTACTCGGGCTGACTGCGTGATTAATTACTAAGAGCGTATCGTTAATCCTGTTTCATTTCATGATCTCATTCGTGTGAAATGTTGAATGAATATCATTTGCACTCAAAATGTGTGATTTTTGCCAAATGTTAGTTTTTCTCTATTGCTTTCTGAAATATTTTCTTTTTTCTGGTGGATTTTGGCCACTATAACTGAGTGCTATTTGTGGTGTGTCGTGGAGATAATATACCACCTCCAAGTGTGACGTGATATTTCTGTGATATCAATTAAACTCAATAAAGTTTTTGATTTAGGATTTGTAACTGACGTGCAGGAATACCGTTCCCCTTACTTAGCAAGAAGGTCCATCAGGTATCCCGGAGTGCTGGGGTCAGGCCTCAAAGGGGGTCCCATCACAAAGCCTGCAGCATGAGCCCAGTCTTGATGCCAGTAGTGAGTGCCATCGGTGCCCAGTCCGGCTGCTATGGGCTCCCCAAACACCACTCGGCCTGGCAACACAAGGTGAGAGGGCAGAAGGCGAGTCAGTGACACAAGAAATATAACAACACTTTAAAATAAACCGCAGACACACCTGTACCTCCTTCCTTTTCATCAGATTCATTTGACATGATTTGTCACGGTGAATACACAGCCCCGCACACAGTGAACCACAACAAAATTAGCTTTTTTCCCGTTCACCATGTGTAGCAGCCATACATCCGGCGCCCGGAGAGCAGCGCTGGGGATGGTACCTTACTCAAGGGCATCTCAGGGCAACCTACTGGTCTCGGATTCAAACCCGTGAGCTTATGGTACTGGGGCCGCATCCCTCAGCGGTGGCAGCGGTGGCCTAGCGGTTAGGGCGTTAGCCGCATGATCGGAGGATCGGAGGTTCAAACCCCTTCCCAGTAGGTTGCCCTGAGGTACCCTTGAGCAAGGTACCGTCCCTGTCACTGCTCCCCGGGCGCTTTCAATAGCTGCCCACTGCTGCACGGTGTTTGTGTGCATGGGTTAAAAGCAGAGGTCCAATTTCGTTGTGGTTCATGGTTTGCAGTGCTGTGACCTCGCAATGACAAGGGTTGTCACTTTCACTTTTTTTTTTCACTTTCAACGCTAAGCCACTGTTTATACATGAATATATAAATTCATGAAAAACGTTTCAGCCTGATACAGTCCCAGAGTTTTCACTTTGGGTTCAGCGTACCAGAATCTCATCATTTTTATGGCACCCCATTGGCTACTTTTAATATCACTTCATTTCCATTTATTTACCAAAGCAAACATATTTGACATTACCATTTTTTCCTCATCTTACCATTTCCAAACTTTTAATTGTACACTTTCTCCTTTGCATTCCATGACATATTATATGTGCTCAGTTAATAACAGTTACAGTGATGGGGACGGTACCATGCTCAAGGGTACCTCAGAGCAACATACTGGTCTAGGATTCGAACCCACATCTTTCCAATCCTGGGGAGTTCCTAAGCACTAGGCCACCTCTCCCCCTTAGACGTAAACTCTAACCGAAGACATGAACCCAGACCTCGGGTCACCCACCGTTCCTTCGAGCGCTGGCCACAACTTTGGCGGCGGACTTGCTCATGACATGAACCACGTAGAGAGGGCAGTTGACAGAATGGGCGATGGTGATGGCACGCTGGGTTGCCTCCGCCTCCACCTCTTCCGGGCGGCAAAGTTCGTGGCCCTCGGGTCCTGTGATGCCCAAAGACAGCATCTTCCTTGCACCCTAAACACAAACACAAGCCATAACTGTTTAACTGTCTGTTACGTGCTCAATAATAAAACCGTAGGCCCTTCAGTGCAAAAGCACACACGTTGAATTTACTGAACAGTTATTTATTTGCACAGTTGAAGGATTCAGATTCTATATTTTCGATTTTATGATTTTATAACTTGACTAATTGGTTTCAGCACAATCAATTATATCACTGACAATCACTTTTTTTTCTTGGGACTTTTACTTGGACTGCATTACGGTTAAAATAAGCAAAAAAAAAATTTATGGAAAGAACTAATGTAAAATAAAAAATAAAAACAACTTGAAACACATATGGTGTCAATAAGAAGTGCTACTATACCATACTTACTATAATATTACAATGTTACATTATCATTTTTCAAAAGTATAAAATGGCATCATCTGAGATTTCACCCCCTTAAAAAAATGCACTTCTTGCACTTTCAGAGGCTCAGAATCGACGACCCCTAGTGGTGTATCTTATTAAATCTTGATTACAAGTGGAAAAGCTCAGATTTCATTTGCCCATTGGAGTGCACAATATCTTTCTCAGATTCTCATCAATTCTCAAATCCAGGAGGGTAAATATCAGATTTGGGCTACCAGTCTGAACCACAGCCTCAGAAGCTCCTCCCCATTCTGTCGAATCATTTCTGACCTTATTAACCCCAATAATGGGGATCAAGCAGATGAATAATAAATCTAGACCATCACCCAGCCGGTACAGAACAGCTTCCCCAGAAAAGCCTTTTGTAGAATTTGTATCTGGTGCCCTCGAGTGGAACTGTATGGTAAGTACTAAATCTAAAACCGAGTCACTGATTATCTAGAACGTGTTTTCTGTTGCACTGGCAACCAGGCAACCAAACTGGCAAAAAGCAATTACTGATATAACCTGAACAACAACTACGTTTACAGGAAGTACCAGAACAGGATAGAATTACAAAGAAAGACAACAAGTCTTGAGCCGCCCTTCTGTTCTTCCGATTTTTCTACAGAACCACTTTTAATGCTGCAGGAATTCAGCTGTAGAAGAGTTTTGGCACACTAAGTAGATTAAATGAAACCCGAACAAATGTTTTAGTGCTCCAGGCTGCAAAGTGTCTAAAGATACAAGGTTCTAGATAAAGGGGTTCCACTCATTCAGCGTTCTGTTGTAAACGAATCAAATACAAACAGTAGATGGCTGTAGACTTTTCAGAGATTACTTTCACCAGCCTGTGATGTGCAGTTGAAGAATTTGTGACCTTGGCGTTAGAGGAGATGAAATCTGGAAAAGCGTCAGTGTCCCAGTGCAAACACGCTGCTCTCTCTGAAAGGCTGCTGTGATGAACAAAAGCGAGACTTCGCTACATTTTTTACTTACACTGAGTCTTTTTGTGCTTTTTTGTTTGTTTGCAAAAAGCTAGTAATTCTTTATCTATTAGCTCATTTAATCAAGTTTAACTTTCCAATTGCTTCCCAACTTACAAGTTTGTGTACTTCTGCAAAAATCCCTGCTCAAACATCCTCGATACTCAGTCAAGTCTTAAAAGTAGATCGAGAGCAATCTAGCGGTTCTCTCCGGTGGTGCTCGTACCCCTGTAGTGCTGAGTTATCAGCCAAGTTCATTATTGACCACTTGATGTCACGACCCTCAGCAAACACCGTGGGTTAAAAGAGGAGAACTGAGCCGATTCAGAACGACCTTCAGAAGGATTCCTGCTTTTTAAACATTAACAGACACCAGTGTGCAGAATAGAGCAGATCTGTGTGTGTGTGTGTGTGTGTGTGTATCTGCATGTGTATGTGTGTGTGTGCGTTTGTATGTGAGTGTGTGTGTGTGTGTGTATCTGCATGTGTATGTGTGTGTGTGTGCATTTGTATGTGAGTGTGTGTGTATCTGCATGTGTATGTGTGTGCATTTGTATGTGAGTGTGTGTGTGTGTATCTGCATGTGTATGTACGCGTGTGCATTTGTATGTGAGTGTGTGTGAGTGTGTGTGTGTGTATCTGCATGTGTATGTGCGCATGTGCGTTTGTATGTGAGTGTGTGTGTGGGTGTGTGTGTGGGTGTGTGTGTGGGTGTGTGTGTATCTGCATGTGTATGTGCGTGTGTGCGTTTGTATGTGAGTGTGTGTGTGGGTGTGTGTGTGGGTGTGTGTGTGGGTGTGTGTGTATCTGCATGTGTATTTGCGCGTGTGCATTTGTATGTGTCAATCAAGTCAACTTTATTTATAAAACGCTTTTTACAACTGTTGTCACAAAGCAGCTTTCCAGAATCCGCTGTAAACTGAGGGCGAGAGACAGAACTCCCCAAACAGGAGGAAGAAACATCGGGAGGAACCAAGACCCAAAAGGGGAACCCGCCCTCCTCTGGTCCACACCGGAAAGAACAGGAACGCATCACCCTGTAGTGATGACGTCCAGTAACTGGAGATTCATGATCTAATGGTGAAAGCTCTGCTTGAGGTGGGGGAAGCTTTAATCCTCATGGCAGCAGTTGTGCGTGTGTGCATGTGTAAGTGCATGTGTGTGTGTGTGTGTGTATGTGCGTGTATGCGTGTGCATGTGTGTGTGCATGTGTATGTGCTTTTGTGTGAGTGTGTGCGTGTGTATGCGTATGCATGTGTGTGTGCATGTGTATGTGCTTTTGTGTGTGTGTGTATGTGTGTGTGTGTGTGCGCGTGTGTGTTCCTCACCTCTGCAATCAGATCTCCATTCTCAGCATGGACCTGTGCGATGGCTCCAACCTCTTTACAGCAAGAGAAAGCGGCATACAGCTCATGGTCACGCAGCATGAACACGTCTTTGTACGCCATGAACATCTTGAAGGAGTTCACTCCTTTCTCCTGGGTTAGCGTCTCCATCTCTTTCTTCACCTGCGATCAGCCGCTGATTTTAATCACCTCTTCAAAAATTTCAAACCAAACAAACTGCTGCTAAAAAATGCTGCAGTGTCAATTTTTCAGCCTGAAGCCGATCTAGAATGAGTAAATCAACATGTTCTGGATGTGCTTTACCCCTAAGCTATGTGTAGTCCATCAGTGAAGTCTTTAGCCTGTGGTTATCTGCGGCTACACACATGCATCATTTGTAACTGAACGTATTTAACATGATAGTAGTTTAGCATGTTTGTGCTGCTTCTAGATCTTGTTTGACAAATTATAAAGTAGTTCCCCATCTATCGGTCAGCCTGCATCTTACTTATCACAGTCCAACAGGGCAGAACTAGTTCAGGGATAAAATCACCGGATGTGTTAATGCCATACTGACACCGACACTAAAATTGTGCCTGTTAATTGTTTCTTTTCGGTTATTAACGTACAGCGTCATCCCACCAAGTGACGGCTACATGGAGGGAATAGTCGCAGCACACTTTGGGGTCGGCTACGCTCCTCCACCTCTCGTACGCCTCCAGCAGAGACGCCCCCTTCTGCGGGATGACAAAGTCCAGGATCATGGTTGTCCCTCCAGCTACTGCAGCCTGCAAAGAGGGAGGAATGGAATAAAGTGAATTAACGTTAGAATTTAACAGCTGTGTATGAAGAAAGTGGATTACTGATCAAAACCACAAGTGTGTGAAGTAACGGCCGATTACAGCTCGATTAAGGAAGAACCTGTTGCACAAAAATACTCAGAAAGGATATCTGATCCACAGCGCAGCAGTGTCGGGGTGAGGTGACCGATTCAGAATCGCACTACCAGGTGACAGAGAGCTGAGCTGTAGGCTGACAATCTACTGTGGCTTCCAGGCCGTCGACGAGGAGAGTGCCCAATGATATTTTACAGGCCGGTTCATAAGCAGGACTGGTTTGCTTCTAGAATGTGTTCTACAAGCTGTAAACTTCATCTCCAAATAATAAAAAACTAAAAAAAAGTTGCCTGGTTGTTTAAACTGGAATATCCTGACTCTACGGCCTGAATCGACAGCTCCAAACGAGGGGGCCCCATGGTAACCAGTATGGCTCACATTACGAAGAACCTGTTGCTTAAAAATAGTCATTGGTCTCTCAGCGACAACAGCAATCATCACGTCTCTTCACATGTGGCTTCGGCCCAACATGCTCACATCATTCGACTGCTTTCTACTGTTGCCGTTTAGAAAAACAGCTTCCCTTAGAAATCAAAGAAAAAAGTGCTCATCGCTTCAGTTTCCACTTTCCACATTTGGATCTGTAGGCCTTGTCCTTTCATTCAGAGACAATTCTGAGGGTTGAAAGCTAAATTGTTAATCTCATGGCCCAAAGAAAAGACGCTGCCATCGAGCGTGTTTTTCAGCTTCTGTGTAAAAATGCAAAGAGAAATGTAATATGAGGCCTTTCGAGTTTGGATTGAACTGGTTATGAGCTGAATTCTCAAAGCAGCAAGAAAGTGACAATTCCAGAACTGAATCAGGTTCCAAAGGTTTCTTAGACCAGACATTACTTCAAACTTCTTTAAGGAACAAATGATCCGTAAACCTGACTGTAGGAGATCACTGATGATCTATAAACCTGACTGTAGGAGATCACTGATGGTGTTTAAACCTGACTGTAGGAGATCACTGATGGTTTTAAACCTGACTGTGAGAGTCACTGATGGTCATTAAACAAACTTCTGACTGTAGGGATGCTGATCTATAAAACTAGACTGTGGGAGGTCACTGATGATCTATAAACCTGCTATGAGGGATCACTGATGATCTATAAACCTGACTGTAGGGGATCACTGATGGTCATTAAACTGACTGTAGAGAGTCACTGATGATCTATAAACACAATATGAGGATCACTGATGATCTATAAACCTGACTGTGGGGATCATAATGATCTATAAACCTGACCTTAGGGGATCGTGATGGTGTTTTAAAACCCTGACTATGAGGATCGTGATGAATTGTTTAAACCTGACTGTAGGGATCATTGATGGTGTTTAGAAGAAGCCTGACTGTAAGGGAGATCACTGATGATCTATAGAGCCTGACTGTAGGAGATCACTGATGATCTATAAACCTGACTGTAAGATCACTGATCTATAAACTACAACCTTAAGTCACTGATGATCTATAAACCTGACTGTAGAAGATCACTGATGGTTGTTTTAAACCTGACTGTAGGAGATCACTGATGGTGTTTAAACCTGACTGTGAGAGTCACTGATGGTGTTTAAACCTGACTTGTAGGAGATCACTGATGAGGTGTTTAAACCTGACTGTAGGAGATCACTGATGATCTATAAACCTGACTGCTGAGGATCACTGATGGTGTTTAAACCTGACTGTAGGAGATCACTGATGATCTATAAACCTGACTGTAGGGGATCACTCATGGGGTATGAACCTGACTGTAGGGGATCACTGATGGTCATTAAACCTGACTGTAGGGGATCACTGATGATCTATAAACCTGACTGTAAGGAAGTCACTGATCTCTATAAACCCTGACTGTGAGGATCACTGATGATCTAAGCCTGACTGTAGGGGATCACTGATGGTCATTAAACCTGACTGTAGGGGATCACTGATGATCTATAAACCTGACTGTAGGGGATCACTGATGATCTATAAACCTGACTGTAGGGGATCACTAATGATCTATAAACCTGACTATAGGGGATCATTGATGGTGTTTAAACCTGACTGTAGGGGATCATTGATGGTGTTTAAACCTGACTGTAGGGGATCATTGATGGTGTTTAAACCTGACTGTAGGAGATCACTGATGATCTATAAAACCTGACATGGAGATACTGATGATCCTATGAAACCTGACTGTAAGTCACTGATGATCTATAAACCTGACGCCAGAAGATCACTGATGATCTAAACCTGACTATGAAGATCACTGATGGTGTTTAAACCTGACTGTAGGAGATCACTGATGGTGTTTAAACCTGACTGTAGGGGATCACTGATGGTGTTTAAACCTGACTGTAGGAGATCACTGATGGTGTTTAAACCTGACTGTAGGAGATCACTGATGATCTATAAACCTGACTGTAGGGGATCACTGATGGTGTTTAAACCTGACTGTAGGAGATCACTGATGATCTATAAACCTGACTGTAGGGGATCACTCATAGGGTATGAGCCTGACTGCTTGAGGATCACTGATGGTCACATTAAACCTGACTGTAAAGAGGATCACTTTGATGATCTATAAACCTGACTGTAGGAATCACGATGATCCTATAAACCTGACTGTGGGGATCACTGATGATCTATAAACCTGACTGTAGGGGATCACTGTGATCTATAAACCTGACTGTAGAAGATCACTGATGGGGTATGAACCTGACTGTAGGGGATCACTGATGATCTATAAACCTGACTGTAGGAGATCACTGATGATCCTATAAACCTGACTGTAAGAGATCACTGATGATCTATAAACCTGACTGTAGAAGATCACTGATGATCTATAAACCTGACTGTAGAAGATCACTGATGGGGTATGAACCTGACTGTAGGGGATCACTGATGGCTATTAAACCTGACTGTGAGGATCACTGATGATCTAAGCCTGACATGAGGAGATCACTGATGATCTATAAACCTGACTGTAGGAAGTCACTGATGATCTATAAAGCCTGACTGTGAAGATCACTTTGATGATCTATAAACCTGACTGTAGGGGATCATTGATGGTGTTAAGCCTGACTGTAGGGGATCACTGATGATCTATAAACTGACTTAACAGGGGATCACTGATCTATAAACCTGACTGTAGGGGATCATTGATGGTGTTTAAACCTGACTGTAGGGGATCACTGATGGTGTTTAAACCTGACTGTAGGAGATCACTGATGGTCATTAAACCTGACTGGGAGATCACTGATGATGTTTAAAACCTGACTGTAGGATCACTGATGATCTATAAGAAGCCAGCTATGAGGATCACTGATGGTGTTTAAACCTGACTGTAGGAGATCACTGATGGTGTTTAAACCTGACTGTAGGAGATCACTGATGGTGATTAAACCTGACTGTAGGGGATCACCAGTGGTGTTAAACTACAGCTGTAGGGGATCACTGATGGTCATTAAACCTGACTGTAGAAGATCACTGATGATCTATAAACCTGACTGTAGGAGATCACTGATGGTCATTAAACCTGACTGTAGGAGATCACTGATGGTCATTAAACCTGACTGTAAAGTGAAAAAAAAGTGAAAGTGACAACCCTTGTCATTGCGAGGTCACGGCACAGCACACATGAACCTGAAATTGGACCTCTGCATTTTAACCCATACACACCGTGCAGCAGTGGGCAGCTGGTAAGCGCCCGGGGGCAGTGATGAGGCCCGGTACCTTGCTCAAGGGTACCTCAGGGCAACCCACTGGGGTGGGAATCGAACCCTGATGCGGGACCAACTCCCTAACCACTAGGCCACCGCTGCCCCTGTAGGAAGTCACTGATGGTGTTTAGAAACCTGACTGTAGGGGATCATTTAGTAGATGACAGAAACCTGACTGTAGGGGATCACTGATGGTCATTAAACCTGACTGTGGGAGATCACTGATGATCTATAAACCTGACTGTAGGGATGCTGATGATCTATAAGCCTGACTGTAGGAAGTCACTGATGATCTATAAACCTGACTGTAGAGATCACTGATGGTGTTCAAACCTGACTGTAGGGGATCACTGATGATCTATAAACCTGACTGTAGGGGATCACTGATGGTCATTAAACCTGACTGTAGGAGTCACTGATAGTGTTTTAAACCTGACTGTAGGGGATCACTGATGGTCATTAAACCTGACTGTAGGGGATCACTGATGGTTATTTAAACCTGACTGTAGGAGATCACTGATGGTGTTTAAACCTGACTGTAGGGGATCACTGATGGTGTTTAAACCTGACTGTGAGAGATCACTGATGATCCTATAAACCTGACTGTGAGGATCACTGATGGTCATTAAACCGGCGCGGGGATCACTGATGGTGTTTAAACCTGACTGGAGATCACTGATGGTGTTTAAACCTGACTGTAGGGGATCACTGATGGTCATTAAACCTGACTGTAGGGGATCACTGATGGTCATTAAACCTGACGTAGGTACTGATGGTGTTTAAACCTGACTGTAGGGGATCACTGATGGTCATTAAACCTGACTGTGAGGATCATAGTGGTGTTTAAAACCTGACTGTGGGGATCACTGATGGTCTGTTTAAACCTGACTGTAGGGGATCATGTTGTTTAAACCTGACTGTGAATCACTGATGATCTATAAACCTGACTATGAGGATCACTGATGAGTCATTAAGCCTGACTGTAGGGGATCACTGATGGGTGTTTAAACCTGACTGTAGGGGATCACTGATGGTCAGTAGAAACCTGACTGTAGGATCACTGATGGTGTTTAAACCTGACTGTAGGGGATCACTGATGGTGTTTAAACCTGACTGTAGGGGATCACTGATGGTGTTTAAACCTGACTGTAGGGGATCACTGATGGTGTTTAAACCTGACTGTGAGGATCACTGATGGTGTTTAAATCTGACTGTAGGGGATCACTGATGGTGTTTAAACCTGACTGTAGGGGATCACTGATGGTCATTAAACCTGACTGAGAGATCACTGATGGTGTTTTAAGCCTGACTGTAGAGGAGATCACTGATGGTGTTTAAACCTGACTGTAGGAGATCACTGATGGTGTTTTTAAACTGACGCAGGAGATCACTGATGGTGTTTAAACCTGACTGGCCAGGGATCACTGATGGTGTTTAAACCTGACTGCTCGTGCTTGTTACCTTGGTGCCAGTGGTGAAGTCGTCCACAGCCACAGCGCCCATGAAGGCCAGCTCCATGTGGGTGTGCGTGTCTATTCCTCCAGGCAGCAGCAGTTTCCCGCGCGCGTGATGACTCGCGTTCCTGCAGAACCTGCAGATCGTCCCAAACCGCCCGGACCAGCCCGTCCCCTCCAGCAGCATCCCGACTCCTGAGCAGTCATAATTTCACCACCTTCCCTCGCTTTGATCCAGGATCGCTGCGCCATCCTGCCTAGTCTGCCCAGTCTGCCCACGCCGAGTCGCGCTGCCCAGAGACTCCGAGCGGAGGAGGTTCTACTAGGCTGGAGGCGGTCGGTCAGATCTGCTCTCCTCTCTTCGCCTTTTCTATCGGATCACTGACCCTCCCTCCTTCAAAGACCAGCGATCTTTTAAACCCAACTACCCAAAGTGTGCAAAAGAAGTTTATTTACACTTCATAGAAAGAGTACATCTTCTTTCCTTCATTCCTACTTCTCCCACATCGCTTAGAAACACTTCAACATTTCACTTTTTTTTCTTTTTCTCCTTTCCTTTCTTTTGGGGAGAGTAACTGCCACCCACCAGAGCTTCCCGAGTTCGGCTGTTTTTACTCATCGAGTCTGGTTCCGTCCCAAACTGAGTATTCATTCACTAAATAGGGCATTCAAATCGGAGCGCCCTCCCTCACAGGCGCGTCCACCAGGCTAGTGAGCGGAGTGCGCAGCTGTGGATTTGGGACGCGGCCTCCTGCTGACAGCGTTTAACTCAATTACACACGTTTGAAACTTATTCACATCATTATTAAAGGGTTTATTCAACATTATTAAAAGGGTTTATTCATCATTGTTAAAAGGGTTTATTCAACATTATTGAGGTTTTATTCAACATTATTAAGGGTTTATTCAGCATTATTAAGGGTTTATTCAACATTATTAAAGGGTTTATTCAGCATTATTAAGGTTTCTTTAACATTGTCGAGGTTTTATTAACATTATTAAAAATTTTATTCAACATTATTAAAGTTTATTCAACATTATTAAAGGGTTTATTCAACATTATTAAAGGGTTTATTCAACATTATTAAAGAGTTTATTCAACATTATTAAAGGGTTTATTCAACATTATTAAAACTTATTCATCATTATTAAAGAGT
Source organism: Hepsetus odoe (assembly GCA_017165825.1). Taxonomy (NCBI): domain Eukaryota; kingdom Metazoa; phylum Chordata; class Actinopteri; order Characiformes; family Hepsetidae; genus Hepsetus; species Hepsetus odoe. Next base: position 15,798,233 of record CM029389.1, read on the forward strand.
TTATTCAACATTATTAAAGAGTTTATTCAACATTATTAAAGGGTTTATTCAACATTATTAAAGAGTTTATTCAACATTATTAAAGGGTTTATTCAACATTATTAAAGAGTTTATTCAACATTATTGAAGCTTATTCAACATTATCAAAGGGTTTATTCAACATTATTAAAGAGTTTATCCAGCATTATTAAAGAGCTTATTCATCATTATTAAAGAGCTTATTCAGCATTATTAAAGAGTTAATTCAACATTATTAAAGAGCCTATTCAACATTATTAAAGAGTTTATTCAGCATTATTAAAGAGAACCCAGCCAATAAGGATGCCAGTGCATTTCTTGGTGCTAGTTCCAGTACCAGATAAATGGGGAGGGTCATTTATCAGGAAGAACATCGATTGTAAACTTTGCAAATCAATATAAACCAACCGATAAACAAATAAATTCCCTGGATGGATTACGAGGCCGGTAACAACGATCGCCACCAGTACTGTTGGTCTACAGGGTGCTGGTAGAAAAACTGGATACTGTTGGACAAAGGAAGAAGAAGAGAAGAGGAGGAGAAGCTTATTCCAGAGGGAGGGGAGAGAAGAGAGAAAGGGGAGACGAGAGTGAAGTGAGGAGGAACTTTGAGTGTGTAGCATGACTGGTAAAGGTAGAATGGAGCTACAGTGTATTGGAGAAGGAAGAGTTGATATTCTGTGGTGAGAGACTAGATGGAAGGGTTGCTCTGAGGTGTTCCTTGAAGGTTGAACTACAGAGAAGGTCAAGGAAAGGAGCTGCACTGTGCCTTTGATTTGGAAAAGCATATGACAACTAGAGAGGAGTTGTGGTTTTGTATGAGGAAGTCTGGTGTTACAGAGAAGTATGTGAGAGTAGTTCAGGATATGTATAATGGCAGTGTAACAGTGGTGAGATCTGCAGTGGGAGTGACAGATGCATGTAAGGTAGAGGTTGGATTTCATCAAGGATCAGCACTGAGCCCGTTCTTGTTTGCAGTAGTAATGGACAGGTTGACGGACGAGGTTAGACAGGAGTCTCCGTGGACGATGATGTTTACTGATGATATTGTGATCTGCAGTGAGAGTAGGGAGCAGCTTGAGGAGAACTTGGAGAAATGGAGATCTGCTCTTGAGAGGAGAGGAATGAAAGTGAGTAGGACAAAGACAGAATACATGAGTGTGAATGAAAGGGAGGAAAGTGGAGTGGTTAGGATGCAGGGAGTGGAGGTAACAAAGGTGGAGGAGTTTAAATACTTCGGATCAACAGTTCAGTGTAACGGCGAGTGTGGAAGAGAGGTGAAGAAGAGAGTGCAGGCTGGTTGGAATGGGTGGAGAAGAGTGGCTGGAGTGATTTGTGACAGACGCGTACCAGCTAGAGTAAAAGGGAAGGTTTACAGGACAGTAGTGAGACCAGCTATGTTGTATGGGTTGGAGACGGTGGCACTGACGAAAAGGCAGGAGGCGGAGCTGGAGGTGTCAGAGTTAAAGATGCTGAGATGTTCGTTGGGTGTGACGAGGATGGACAGGATTAGAAATGAGTATATTAGAGGGACAGCTCAGGTTAGACGTCTTGGAGACAAGGTTAGAGAAGCAAGGTTGCGTTGGTTTGGACATGTGCAGAGGAGAGACGAGGAGTATATCGGGATAAGGATGTTGAAGATGGAGTTGCCAGGAAAGAGGAGAAGAGGAAGAATAAAGAGGAGGTTTATGGACGTGGTGAGAGAGGACATGGAGGTGGTTGGGTTGAAGCAGGAAGATGCAGAGGACCGGAAGAAATGGAGACAGTTGATCTGCTGTGGCGACCCCTAAACGGGAGCAGCTGAAAGAAAAAAAAAAAAGAAGAAGAAGATACATTATTATTAAAGAGTTTATTCAACATTATTAAAGAGCTTATTCAACATTACTTTATAAAAGTATTGATTCAGCATTGATTTTAAAAGTGTTGCATTACTTAAAAGTAAAACATATAAAACATAGGTTTATAAAATCATTTAAATAATAATAAGTCTTCAGCTAAAGTGTCCCGCTATGTTTAGGAGACAGATTTTATTATTTAAAATCTAGAAAAGTTAACCTTCAATGGTGAGCATTAAAATGCTGTCATGAGACCAATTCAGTTTACATTGTGTAAGATCGGATTGATTTCCACTGCTAAAGATTAACTGAGCTTTTTTTCTTTATTTAGTACTTTCTTAACCAGAATGTTCACATTAAAATGCCTTTAACTGGTCTTTCACCTTTAACAGTGTCCTTATTC
>CM029389.1:15805488-15865488 GCA_017165825.1 Hepsetus odoe
GCTTCTTAAACAATTCAATATGTGTTTATTCCATTCATACAGTCATCAACAGAAGTATTTACCCATATCTATAGTGTATGAATCCATTTTCACATAGACCTTCTCGAAAAGACCGATAAAGCGTAGAATATGCTCGGTGTTCTGGTCTAGGGAAAAACGAATTTTGTTCATAGATTTTGCACATACCAGTCAGAGACACTATTTTAATCCTATTTGGTCACAGTTTTGTTTTTCTCACTCACATTACAGAGTTCAATATAAACTGCAGTCCGAAATCACCACATATTTCAGAATTTCACATCTTCTGCATTGCTGTGCAGGCTTTTAATCTTACGTCCAGTGGAAACCATGGCTGAGCACCAGCCCTGATGATAGAAACCTGTTGGTCATGTCAATAAAATCAATAAAAAGGTCACGTTTTCCTGTTTGCCTGTTTTTTGTATTGTTAAGAATTAGGTTAGACACTATTAATAACGAATAATGTCCCCTTGTTTTGTTCAGAGACTCTCCCTCTGGGGACACAGCAGTCAGGAGGAGATAGATGTTTGTCGTTTTACTGGTACACGTCCATATACTGTTCAATATAAAGAATATGGATCAACGTTGCTTATTGGCAACACAGCCAACCCATGAATCCAGTTCAGACATTAATGCCAGAAATGTCAGACGTTTGATGTCAGAAAAACCTTTAGCCTACCTGATAATCTGGCAAACACAACAGTTTGTAGCAGAAAATAGCAGTCAGTGGTTTTTTTCCTGTGGGGATTAAAGAAAGACATTAAAATCATTTCAGTTCTCACAGTGGCTTATGAAAAACTAACAGCAGCTCCAGCCGTTTTTGATAAATCGCTGCGATGATCATATATTTTTCTGTCACTGAGCTCTCCTAAAGCCTGAGTAGACTGATGAATCGATGAGATGATCTGTTATTATGTTACTGAGCTCTTCTGTAGGAACCCGCTCATTAGTTAAGCACATGCATCGAATTAAAACATTTCGTTCAAAAGGCGAGTGAATATTTCATGCGATTGTTGAACAGGGTAATTAGTCGACTAGTTCTGCCCTCCATTGGCCCTCTGATCATCACAGGAGGACATGCAACCCCAGAACGAGCATGTTTCCACATTACAGCCTGTGTTTTCTTGAAGGGCCAAGTGCCAAACGTCTGATTCTTCTGAACGTGGCACAATGTGGCATGTTGAGCGTTGCATCAGAGGTTAAGCAGACTTGGGAACTAAAAAAAAAATAGAAAAAAAAACATTAAGCTTCCAACAATGGGAGGCGGCAGATGTGAAGGGAAACAATTAAATTACGCCTTGCATGAAGTTTGCTTTTCATTTTGCGAGGCAAATTTAGTGCCGCAGCTAATCATTGTGCCGTCGAACACGATTTGCAAAAATATTCAAGAGCTTTACGTGCCTCACTGCCCCTTCTGTATTGAAAAATAATGGGCCCCTATCCAATTAAAAACTGCATTAAATCGAGGAAGTATTACATGCACTTTAGGGGTATCTGTGTGATGAAGGCTTTTCTGCATGTGCAGATGCTGAGTGCAGCTCCGGGGCTGCGGCTGCGCACTGCCGCCTGCTGCCATCTGCCTCTGTTCCACTACCATACAACAAACACACACTCACACACACACACACTCAAACACACTCACACACACCTTGATATGTGCAAAACGCATATTGGCTGAAATTCAAGTGCCGGAAAGTGATATGCATGATGATTTGGCAGTTGATTGTCGCTGAATAACAGATATACAGCTGCAGTAAGGCTGAGCTCTGCTTTTTACTATGTAGAACACACACACACACACACACACACACACACACACACACACACACACACACACACACACACATTGTGCATCTGTATTAATGGCTAAAAACCCACCTTTTCTCCCTGTGTTAGCCACTTTTGTATAAGGAACTCTGTAAAGCGACCTTGGGTAAAGGCACGGAGCTATATAAATTAAATTATATTATTATTATAATTATTATTATTTCAATGTACAGAGCCATTGCTACTAACTTGCTACTAACTTGGTTACTAACTTATCACTACTGTAAGAGATTTTTTTATCATTTCTTCATTATTTATTCATTTTCCATCATTTCCTAAAAATACAATCCCTTTATACTGAGCGAACATTTCAGAATGAACGCACCAATCGAAATGACAATCCGACTTCTTCAATGCTTAATTCAAGTCTAGGTTCTTTTTGGGCGAGAGACCTATACGTTCGATACATCGCTGCTCAATACGTTCATGCACACACTGACTGTCTTTGATGAACGTTCCCTGTCCTCTGTTGTGCTGGTTGTGTCTGTCCGTACTTGTCTTGTGTTCTGTGTGATGTTAGATGTGGTCTTATGTGCAGCACCAGGGTTCTGGAGGAACTTGAACTTGAAACTGTACTTCACTCTGAAGAAGGATGTCAGTTCTAGTGGTGCTGTGAGTTCAGGTCCAAAAATATTTTCTTTCAACACCAGTCCTCCTTGGTTCTACTGCTCCTCTCCATTCTGGATGAACGGTGAAGAATCAAGAGGAGGAGAAGAGCAGGAGGAATTAAGAGAACCTTAAAGGAAACTGAATTTAGTGCTTCCTAATGAAGAACTAACACCACCTTAGTCAATATTGTAGAAGCCAAACCTCCACCAGGTGTAGCCCATTTACAACTGTATGGTAATTCATATAAGGTCAAGAAGAAGAGCATAGCTGGACTTCTCAGAGTTGTCCATCTTCTCCAAATGGGAAGACTTCCCTGTTTTCCTGCACTCATTCTCCAGAAAGCTGCTCCAGCAGATGTTTGGAGCGACGTCGGTCATCTCCACCAGAGGACATACAGCAAGAGGGAGAATCAGTTTCAGGCTCATGGAGGAGAGGAGGAGAACCAGTAGGAAAAAGCAGAAACAGGACAAAATGATTAAAGTTGCATCTGGTAAAGAGGAAATCCTCCTCAGATCAGACTGGTGAACTATAACCTGTGAAATAACCAAAGGGAACGGAGAGCTGGGGTCTCTTCTTTCTGAAAAAAGTAAGAAAGTAAAAGTATGAAAATAAAGTAGTTCTTTTAGAATTTACTGAAGAAATACATTAGCTGTTTAATAAACTGTACAAACACAAAGGAAACACAAATAATCACCTGATTCCAAACAGCGTGGATCAGATATACACTAACATGTGACCTGCACACATGACGTGTCCCATTTGGTCTGGAACTGGGACTGGGACTGGGACTGGGACTGGGAACAAAAAAAGTGTCACATTTTAAGGATACAAGAAGAGAAAGAGAAGAGCATGTAAATTCAATCTTTCAAAAAAAAGCAAGAGAGGAGAATAAACTCTTTTTTTAAAACAATAGATGAGACAGGAACCATTTCTTTCAGCTGATTAGTGAAGTGATTTTATGCGTGTGGGAAGTTAAATCTAAATCCACACATATTTTTAAAGAATGCAATAAAACCGTAATGATAATTACATTTTATTCTCTTGTGACCCAATAAAAGGTTGTACAGACTGTACAAATGTTGTTTTATCGTTTGATCAAAAATGAAAAACAACCATGTACTTTAATTCTAAAAAATGTTGTTCATTCAAATTCTTTCTAATTTATTCTTCTAATTTAATCTAAATTCTGTATCATAAAACCCTTCAATAATATCTGTGGAACAGGGTCAGAAATCAAAAATAGAGTCAGAGTTCACAAATGCAGGTGAGGAAGGTTCTGAATGTAGAGAGAAGCTTGGACATGGGCCAAATATGAAAGTGAAAGTGACTGTTCTTGTCATTGTGAGTACACGGCACAGCACACAGTGAACCACAATGAAATTACATCTCTATATTTAACCCACACCCACACACACACACACAAGTGCAGCAGGGGGCAGTTATTGAAATCTCCAGGGGAGCAGTGACAGGGACGGTACCTTGCTCAAGGGTATCTCAGGGCAACCTACTGGTCTGGGATTCAAACCCACGACCTTCTGATCCGGGGGCAACTCCCTAAACACTAGACCACCACTGCTCCTTATCCAGTAAGATGTCAGAACACATTTCACTCACAATAGAACAAAGAAATGGACATATTTTGATATTCTTGGTATTATTTCAAAGAAAAATCAGTGACATGTGACCATATCAGTGCTTTGAAGTGCAGACAGAACCTTCATTACAGTTGCTAAATTCTGGAAAATACAGAAAGAGTGAAGCTGGAATAAACACATTTCTGAGCTTATTTTTGGTTGTATCGCATGTTAAAGAAGCAGCGTATCTAAACTGTATCTAGAAATGCTTGCCGGAACGTCATATAGGTGCTTGCTTCATCCTTGCCTGACATCCTGTCATCTACAGCAGCCACTGTTGGCCGGTTGCTGCCGTTTTTCCTTTTTTTAGGAGACGTGCGTCCTAGAAGTGCTGACAATACCCCGAAGTGTACCGTGATGTCATGTGTGAAGAAAACACGGTTTCTATTCCTCCCCCCTCCAATCCATCCCCATGAAGACATCATGCAGATTCTGCTGGAGAACTCAAGGTCATAATCTCTCTGCATAATTGCAAACTGTTCCTGTGCATCTCTCCCTCCCAGCGTACTGTACAAGCGACGCACTTTCCACCGCAGCCTCCGTACTATCTATTTGTGCTAATTAAAAGATTTGTGAATACATGTGTCAGCTGATAATCACGTACAGACTGCCATCCTCCTCCAATCCCCAGCTATTGCAAAACTCATTTATTGCAGCCAATCTGATGTTTATTTAGACTGAATCAATCTGCTTACCATTGAGTTAGTTAATTGATATTTTAATGCTATTCTTATAATTGAAGTCGGATGAATCTGAGAACAAAGAGGCCCCAACCAATACAAATAATACTGATCGCAGTAATAGACACACGCTTTTTTTCCCTGCCGTTTCTCTCTCGCGCGCGCGGCGACCGCCTCTGCACTGTTCACTCCGACACGGGCAGAGCCGCTGGATGTCACCCTTGAGCAGCTGCTCTCCTTCCTTCTCTTTTTCTCCTGTCTGCTCGTCTGTCTTTCTCCCTCTGTCCATCCCCCCCTTATGCAAACAAGTTCAGGTATTGTACAGTCCTCCTGTACACCAGAGCGGCCCCAAAAGACATTTGGCCTTTGTGACATCCTCACTTGCAGATGCATCTCTAAAAGGCTCTAAATGGCATCGTGTTGAAAGACAGAAAGGAATTATGGGTCAGCATGCTGCAGAGATCGAAAGCGAAGAGCAATAACATCCTGTTTAGGAAAGAGAGGCAGATATTTGAACTTATCGCTTTCTGAATCAGGCAGGACATTTTCCAGCGCCTTCTGTTCCTCGTGCCGTTAAACTCCTCTTTTCGCCAGAGGTAATGGCGTGACCCGGGCCTGCTCAGCCCCAAATGTCACTGGGGCGCGAGAAGAAAGGAGAAAAAAAAAGAGGAGAGGGAAGAGAGAGTGTTCCAGGTTCTGGGTTTCTGTACATGTCAAATGTTAACTCCAATTTTTGTTGCCCTGTGTTTTACTAAGGTGCTTTAATACAAAAAAAAGAAAAAGATTTAAACATTCATGCAACATTGAAAACAAACTGGCCTTGCAGTTCAATCCACAGCTAGTTTCTCATCTCTTAGACTTGCTGGCCACTATAAAGGAAACCCAGTCTTTGCAGCAGCACATTAGTAGGGCTGTGTAGGTGTACAGTTAACCTCCAGCCCATCTGTTGACATGCTCCGTTTGTTTTAGCCAAAAGGATTCTTCGGAGAACCACGTTTCCTTCACTTGTTCTCAGACCGGTCCTGTAGGACCCCCAGACAGTCCGTCTTTATTTACTCCAGATAGAGCAAAAATGTGGATTTTCTGGGAGTTTCTGAGAGCCATGTTGAGCACCAACAGGCTCCATTCTATTTAGGATTTGACCCGTGCAGTGGAATATGAGCAAAAATTTTATTGTTTCATGACCTGAAAGGTCAGTTTCCAGCTAAAAACAAAACATTAGGTTCTCAAGTGGGAATCGTGTCGGGTTTTTTTGGGTTTGTCCTTCTGGTTTCCTTCCATCGTGTATGTCCTCCACCACTGAGGACACATCCTTGATTACAGGACCCTTTGGTAAAGCTGTGCTTGTTGATCTGGAGGTGTGATTAGGGCTGAAGTGTATCAGGTATTCTGTAATGAAGAACCAATCCATTAAGAGCTTTGAAATCCAGAAACAGATTTTTACAATCTATTCAGAAGAGACAAGCAGCCAGTGTAATAAAGCCTAAACGGGTTCTCTCTTTTACACGCGTGTCAATACTCTGAACAAGCTGCAGTCGGTTGATCATGTTGATCATGTCGGTTGATCCAGTAAACACTAGTGTAGTCGTGAGATTACACTGAGGACACATGCTTGATTAAAGCAGTTTTGCTCCAAACTGGTGGAAATGTAGGCGGTGTGCTTGTGCCTGTGTTTCAAGAACCCTGAATGGAATTGGTGCCGTTTGAGAACCACTTGCAAAAACAACCTTTTATGAGAACGCTAAGATTGGTGCTGAGGGTGATGAGGATGGACAGGATTAGGGACGAGGGACAGGTCAGGTTGGACCATTTAGAGACAAAGTGAGAGAAGAAAAATTCTGTTGGTTTGGACGTGTCCAGAGGAGAGACGAGGAGTATTTCAGGTGAAGGATGTTGAGGAGGGAGCTGCCAGGAAAGAGGAGAAGAGGAAGGAGAAAGAGGAGGATTATGGACTTGTTGAGAGCCTGTGTCAGTGTGGATTTCTCACAGTCCAGGGTATTTCTCCGCCTTTGTCCTATGAGTGCTGTGAGAGGCTCTAGTACCCCCTGTGACCCTGGGTAGGACTAACGCTTAACCCACTTGGTCATGGTTGCAACTAACATTCTGTTGTTTTGTGAAGAATAATGATGATGATTTAATATTTTCCAACAAAATTCCCAGCATTTCTTTAAAACCTTGCTGCATTTTACACATTAATCTGACACTACGGGAACATCATTGGACTTTAGAGGACCTGTCAGTGATGTTACATTACCCAGCAGACGCTTGTGTATCACGGTGTGTGACTGGGAGAAGAAGTGACTAATTGTCATTGTGAACCACAACACAACAGTGAACCACAACAAAATGCTTCCTCTGCATTTCACCCACACACATCGCACAGCTATTTAAAGTGCCCAGGGAGCAGTGATGGGGATGGTACCTTGCTCAAGGGTACTCTACAGGTCTGGGATTCTAACCTATGACCTTCCGATCCTTGAGCCTAGTCCCCACTAGACCACTGCTGCCGCTGGAAGAGGGAATGCCATCCCACACTCCCAGGTGGACGCCCAGCTAGGAGCACTGTGGCATCATCCTCATGCAGATGGCGAGGCCATGCGTTCAACTGAGTGCTGAACAGAGTGGAATCTGAGATCGGTTGAGGTAGATGTTCCTAATAAAGTGGCTGGTGAGTGGAAGTGCAAGGCCATTGTTTCTAATAAAGTGGCCAGTGAGTGTACATGCTGTTTCATCATCTCTACACGCTTTTTCCAGGAACTTTCCTTCGATGAAATAAGCCCCAACATTGTCTCCCCCACAGCCATTTGAGAGAACAATTATTGCCTCATCTCCTCCACCTATCGCGCCCAATGATCTGCTCAGATACACATGACAGCTAAATAAATATGGAAAGGTGCTTCGCTGTGGTGGCGATGTCGCAGAGATCCTTCCCGCAGATAGCCACAGGGTCTCAGAGGAAAACACGCTCAGCGCCAAGAGAGATGACAATACCCCCCCACACACACACCCCCCCAAAAGGGAGAATGTAAATGAATCCCTCTCATATCGCTCAGCGATCACGATTATGATCTCAGTAATCGCAGCGAGAGAAAACAGTTTTGTGTTCTGTGTTGTTTTCCGCCTGCTCAGAGAAGAGATGATCTCTCTAATTAAGAGGGCCTGAAGTAGGTGAGAGGAGCCAAGAAAAAAGCTCAGAAGGGGTGCAAACCCAAGGCTTTTGCAGGGGTGTCATCTCAGTGCACACAAAAGTGGAAGATTATGGAGTAAAACGCATCGCAATTAGACAGAATTTGGGGTTTAACTGTAAAAACTGCCATTGTATCCTTTTGAGTCTCAAGTTAAAGTGGTAGTTGAGTAAAAGTCCGGTAGCGAAAACAACACAGTTAAGCAAAGCAAACAAACAAGCCTAAAAAAGTGTGCTTTTGTAGCAGCTCACCTCACATCCACGGGATCCTGGGTTCACTTCCCTGCAGGGTTTGCCTTTGTCATTTCTATTTTGGAGTTTGCATGATAGCTGTGTGGGTTTCTTCCATGAGTTTCCTCCAAAGACGTGAATGTCAGGTGGATTTAAGAGGCTAAATCGCCCCCTGGTTCGGACTGTGTTGGTGTTTCTGCCCTAAAATGGACTGGTGGCCTGTCCAGGGTGCTTCTCAGCCTTTTGTCCTGCTGGCAGAACCCCTGGTTGAATCCACGGCTCAGAAATCGTGCACATGAGGACTGATTAGACCAGAAATGATCCTAAATGATTGTAAAACATTGTCTTGGGCACTGGGTAATAAAAATGGATCCTCTTTCAGTGAGGTGGCTGCTAGAAGCATCATGCTTGGCTTCTGTCTCCACCACTGAGAGCTCAAAGTTCCTCTAAATTAGACCATTTGACATCATCCACTCTGAATGACTTTGTTTATGTTGCAACCGTTTAATCAGGCTGAAATTTCAAACAATCCGTGAAATTACCCTTCAATGGTACAACACGCATGTCCGAACCTGCCATATTCTTCCATGTGGCTCCCTCATACCATTGCCTTTCCTTCTCTCTGCTGATTAAAAACGTTGAAACTGAAACGAAATACTCTGAAATCAGTGAGATTTCCATATCCGTTCGGATATGTCGGGACAAGCCCGGGCTCTTTTATAGCGCACTGGTGAGCATCTGAGCTTTAATACTTTGGGTTGCCGCCTGCTCCCCAATTCCCAGCATGCTTTGAAACGTGTAAGTCCCTTTCAATCGCTTCCCTGGGCCCGGGCTAGCGCTGGAGATTGGCCGCGGCGGCAGAAGAAGAGAAAACGCTGGCGGCTGGATGTGAGGAAATTGTCACGGGAGGGATCGGCTCGACCCAGCTTTTCTACCCAAAAAAGAAAGAGAGTGAGAGACAGAGAGAGGCACAGAGAGAGAGAAAACAAAGAAAGGAAAAAAAACAACAACACCACTATATTTAACTAAATCTCCGGCTTACTGCGGAAGGCTCATGATAATGAGATCCTCTTAACAAGCTGGGCCGTGGCATTACAGGCCGAGGCACGATGACAGCCAGCGCGAAAGATGGCGAAAGACAACGGTATCACCGCGTACATCCTCCGTCTTGCTCTGAGCATCTTTTCATGGCCCTGCTGTGCACAATTTGGGACTACAATCTGTGCTATCTAGTGATGTGCCGCTATAAGTCAGCATCTGAAAGGACGTTTTAAATTCTCATTATGTGCTTTGTGTTTCTTACTGAGCGGCAAACCAACACCATTAAAGCTAGGCTTTCGGTTTGAGCCATAAATATCCAAACACGGTCAAAGTTTAGGAAAAAAGACAAGTCCGGGACTAATTTTAGAGTCCTTATAGAATTGTAAAGTAAATTAAGACAAAGCTAAACCCATTGTACATTAACGTTTTTGACCATTCTTTATAACAAAGGATATCGTAAGCCTGTATAAGACACGTTCACTTTTAATTGGCTTTAGGTGTTGCATTTTTGAGTGACACCTTCAATAAAGAGTCTGAACTGACACTGTTGACCTGGGTATTCACACTCGCCAATATTTTTAAAACATCCAAAGTGACCTTTTCCCTCATAACTTTGGTCCCACTCACTGTAAGTTTGATTGGTTGACTCCACCGTCGACTGTTCAATTATGTGGCAGAACATCTGACAATGTAGACCTTCAATCCAGCATCCAAAGGCCTAACCAATGGAAAAGCTCACTTAGCTTTCTCTATCTAGAAACCGCAGACCAAAAAAGGCACAGAGTGTCCCTCAGGGTAACATACTGGTCCTGGATTCGAATCCCAGGACCTCCTGATCCTGGAGCATAGTCTCTAAACACTAGGCCACCCATCAGCTGTAAATGTAAGTTCGTCATAGAGCTGCATATTCCATTAGATAATAACCATTCAAAAGTGTGTCTAAGAGTTCTTGTTTATTTCTTGCTGGATGACCTTTGACTGTGGATGCTGGTCGAGATCAGGTTTTGGCCCTCGCTGTCTAAAATCCAGCTTCGCCTCGCATAATAAGCTTACAGGCTCTCCTCTGCCGAACGAGTGCGATTCTCTCCCTCCTCCACCCTGCAGCCCTAAAAATAGACTGATCTTCCGTGGGTTCCTTCTTGTTTTGCGGAATCTTAATTAGCGATTAGTTAGAATAGTCCTTAAACTGCACTGATTCTGTTTTTTCTTTATGCTGCTGAGCAGAAGATAGCGTGTTATTTTAATTAAGCAGGGGTCAGATGTACTGGCACAATAGGGAGACTGATGAGCTGCGGGTGTGCTGAGGATGGGACGTCCATAGATGGGACATCGAAGTCCCATCAGCCTTCTCACAGAAGATCCCATAGAGGAGTTCTCCATGGGGGGTGGGGTTGCCTACTGTACCAGGATGTGGTGATTACCTCTAATTAGACTTTGTTAACTGACAGTGTTTGGCAAGCAGATGGAAGGTGGGGAACATGAGAAAGAGGAGGACAGAAAGACGGATGCCATTTCATCACTCTTTTCAGAACTTTTCTGCTCTAAAATTAGTCTCCACAAAGCCAATGGAGAGAAGAGTTATGTCCTTATTTTCTCCCCCTATCACTCTTTATGATTTATGATTTTTCTTTGAAGAACCGTTCTGTCTTTTCTGGTTTGATTCTTTTGTTTTAAACTTGCATCCAAACTGCACTGTCTAGTGCAGAAAGTCTTGGACTCTTTGTTTCTATCTCTTGCTCTTGTCCTTCAGGAACATTAGAGGGTGGTGGCATCAGAGGTAAATGTGAGGACAGAGGTAAGTCTGGTGATCTGCACATAAATCAAAATGGTTTTCAATTCAATTAGATCAATAAATTATGCTTTTTTTAATTATTTGAACCATTATGTTCAGAAATGCTGTTCTACAAGCATTTTAGCTTTAGTGCTAATATTTGCTAATGTATGGATAGCAATAGTTAATGTAGGGTTGCACGTTTGCACGTTGGGTACAGATGTAGTCTAACAGAGAGACGGTCCCCGATTTGATTCCCAGACGGGACGGTCCGGGTCCTTTCTGTGAAGAGTGGGCATGTTCTCCCCGTGTCTGTGTGTGTTGGGGTGGTGGTCTAGTGGTAGGAGACTTGCCTACGGACCAAATCCCTCCACTATTACTGGAGCAAAAGCCTAAACCCCAAGTTTCTCAAGCGGGACTGTCCCGGTCTGTGTCCCTGTGACCCCTTTGCCACATGTGCACTAGGATAGGCTCCATCATCACACGTGACCCTAGGTTCAGATGATAAATAGTTAACTTAAAGACTAGACCAATGAAGCAAATGCACTTCATTTCTGGCGCCGCAGCTCTTGAGAGAAACAGGAACGTCTCAAAAAGTGCTGGAATTAAACTCTTCTTCTCCAAGATCTGTGGGGCCTAGCAAGCATTCCCCATGAAAATCCCATTTTTATATGATCCTAATCACTAAAGTCTGTTTCTAAGACTTTAACGAGTCCCCTCAGACGATGAAAGACAAGGACGGAGTGATATTAAAAATGGGGAGCGCCCGCCTGCCAGCCTGAAGCTGACTGACACGCCACGATAGCGAAATCGAGCAGGTGCGTTTAGGAACATTCCTCTGATCTGTACACCAGTCCACTTGTCTTCTTAGCGTCCTCCCGTAATAAGCAGCTTCAAAGATCAGTATGTGTGCTAGTACCCCCTCCCACCCCAACCCACCGATGATAAGATCTAGAGTACAGAGTCCCTCTTTCCTTTTCATAATGCTCTTTTTTTCTCCCCCCAACTCCCTTTCTCTCTCGCTTCTTCTTGCTTTCTCCCACTCTTTTGGTTTTCTTAAGAAAATGTCAGTCTAATCGTATCTTAATGCTGTGATAATGGGCTCTTTTCTACATGGGCACAGTCACTTCAGTGTCTTGAAGGATCGAGGAGAGGAAAGAAATAATAATAATAATGTTCAAAACTCTTGAAATTCAATTTTTTGGTTCCAGTGTCTTTCCTCCGCTAGTTCAGGCCTCGCCGCCATTGCTTGACCTGACTTGACAGGCCTTTAATTGTTTCACATAAAAGACATAGAGATGAGACAGCTCCCTCTGCATGTGTGTATAAGGAGGCTCCCTCAGCCAAGTGGTGTAATAGCTTTCTTCAGAAAAACAGCAAAAAGTGGACACAAAAGCAAAAGAATAATCAGTGCTATGTATTCATATAGAGCAGCATCAATGAAATTGCAGAAAAATTTAGGAGAAACGTGATCTGACACGCATGTAGCCGATTATTAGTTTCGACTGAACCCCCTATTCTCGGTAAAAATCTTGTATTCGGCTTTGAAATGTTTGAAAAAAGTGATAATATATTGATTTGCACTATTAAAGTGCTTATGTGGATTATTTTAATGAATAATTTAAAATTCCATTCTACCTGCTGGGCCCTTTTTTAGCATCAAATCTGGAACCAAAAAGTTATTTTTTCCAGGAATAATGGCAAAATTAGTAGACCTGTCCTTCTCCTTGTTAACATCAGTTGTGTAACCTCTGATCCAGTGATGGCCCGTCCTTGATTACAGTGCTTCTGTTCCAGAATGCTGGACTTGTTTGACACTAGGCACTAATTGCAAGATAAGCAGGTAGACAGCCTAAAAAGCATTTCAGCCTTAAATATTTTGACTTTCTCATGCTGATTAGATGCGATTTTCTTCATAAAGTCGTGTAGCTTTCTAGCTCATTTTTCTCCATACTGATGGTAAGAACACCCACGATCTTTATTATGACCTTCAATTGATGACCTTCATTTTAATCAGTTTGCCCAAATGTTATAGAATCTTTCACTGGGTAATATTTTTCAGTGGGTAACAAGCTTAGTTACTTGTTCTTTTAACCCTGATATTGTTTAAGAAGCTTATCATTTAATAACTGGCCGATGTAATCTCACCATCTAAGTACAACCTCACAAAAGGTTCCCAGTTTAATGGATCCTGTGTGTATTAAAGGCTCATTCGTGGCCCATTTTACTGGAAGACAACTGTTTCCATTTAAAAGGATGTAAACATCTCCATCTATGTACTTCCATGTGCTTATGTTTATCCATACTTCCAACAGAGGGCAGACTCAAAAGTGTCTAACATGGTAAACATGGCTCTCCTCCATTCCATCTTTTTTAAAGTTTCTTATCCGGAGCAACTTCCATTTCCTGTCTACAGTGACAGTCTCTCTGGAGCAACTCAGGGTTCAAGGTTTTCCTCAGGAACCCGGTGGTGGTGGTACTGGAGGTAGGATTCGAACCTGTGACCTCTTGAACCCTAGACGAGTATCCTAGACCACCAAAGTGTGTGGGTTAAAAGCAGAGAAAACCGAGGAGCTCTGTGTGCTGTTTCCCAATGACGAATAGTCACTTTCACAATCTCCCCACGCTAAAGGGGAGCCTTTTGGGATAATGTGTTTTTTACAGAAATTTGGATTTTTGGACTTTTACTTCTACTGGAGGCATCGTTTCGATAAAGTTATACCTTTACAATGAGTTTAGACTACTCTTGGTGCCACTTCCTTCATTCTTCCCTTCCAATGCTATTGAATACTCCTTCACATGCCTTTAGTAAAAGCACAGGACGTTTGTGTGTGTGTGTGTGTGTGTGTGTGAGAGTCTTCACATGCAGAAAAGTGTGCGAGGCCTTAGTGTGTGAAACTGCAGGTGCACATCCAGCTGCCAGGCCTTTGGGATAGCACCCCCTCCCAGTCCCCTGTGCCGTCACTCAAAATGACAGGCAGGCCAGTCTGGAGGTGCACAGAGGCTGCCGTCAGCCACCATCACAATCATCCTCTTTAACGATGGAGGTGTGTGTATGTGTGGTTATGTGTGTGTGTGTGTGTGTGTGTGTGTGTGTGTGTGTGTGTGTGTGTGTGTGTGTGTGAGAGAGAGAGAGCATTTCGCCCAACCAGAGCGACTCGGAAACAGTAATGAGGAATTTGACATCGTTGTATTATTAGCCATTAGGGACATGCTGTGTGTCTGGATGGCGAGAGAGTGTCTCTGTTTTTTTTTTATTGTATTTTTTTTGTATTATTATTATTCTTTATGGCAGCAAGAGTGGTGAGCCTTAAGGGTTTTTACCCCAATGCCCCAAAGCTCTGCTCTCACACACCCACAGCGCTTGTAGCATGGGGAATCTGCTGTCAAATTAAACGCAGAAGACGTCGTCAATATGGTCCTACGTTTCCAGCAATATTTCATGGAGACGTTAACCCATAAACACCACATTTGGATTCCTGCAGTGCGCTAATAATGGCAAAAAATACAACAACACACTGAATTCATGCAAGAAGTTACAGCTCAGACTAGCTGACCAATATCCACTAGAAGGTGCTGTTGGCAGCTGGGGACCAGTCAGTTTAAGCCTTGTTTTAATAATGAAATATGGTGGCGGCAACATGCAGGAAGGGGGTCCGGAAAGCAAAATGCCTCAGCTACACGTAACCACCTTAAAATGAAGCAACCATGGCTAGAAACACTAGACCAGCGCTGCCCTGCCCCAAGCAGCGAATGGGGAATTTGCCTAATTCGATGGCTGACGTTTAGATTCATTTTGAGTGGTTGGATGTGAAATATGTAAAAAAAAGGTCTAGCAATGTCCATGTCCATGCAAATATAGCCGCATTATCCGCATTAAACCATCATTCGAAATCAGGGTCAAACACCAGGAAAATCTTTTAGAAATGAGAGAGCAGGGAGAGATTTCCAAAGCAGAAGCTCCACAGTAAAGAAGCTATTCAAGAAAAGGAAGTGTCAGTTGAGACGAGAGGTTAATCTGTCTTATGACCAGTGTGTGAAGAATCATTTATGATCTAATGACGTGATGGCCTTGATGTGGCGATTTTTGTGGCTATCTACACTTTTCTAGCAGAGTAGAAGTGAATCAGAAATAAAACACTGTTCAATAAACACGCCTCAAACGAGGTTAATCCATGTATGGATGGTCCTCAGTTTACCACGGTTCGATTTTTTTGAAGGTGATAGTGATGCATGAATTTGTATAAAATTGTATAAAAGGCACATTTTCAAGATGGTGAGCCAATGCTTCTGTGGGCCGAGCGACGCGGTAAGATACGTTGGGAAGCTGCCAGGATGTTGGGAAAGGCCGCTAGCAATCAATAGCGATCAATATTGATCACAGATTTCTGTGATATCTTTTCGAAACCCACTGAACAGACCCCACCGCACGTACAGGACTGCCTGTATTAGGAAAGAGGAGGGACCTTTTTGAAGGACGTTCAGACCGAAACCATCCTTGGTCTTAGCGCTGTGCCCATGCCACTCTTGTTGGTTTGCCTTTTCCAGCCATGCATGAGGACATTGTCCCCACTTGTGCTTTGCCAGTGCTGGAGCTTCGTTTCCAAAGCTAGTTCACATGATTTTTCTTTATGCTTAAAATGTTACTGCCCATTATAATACCAGCTGGCTTGGAAGACCCCTCCGCCCCCGCCTTAATGAGCTGGTTAGCATGGTCTTTGGGACGCAGCGGATTTTGGTGTTTATTTTCTCAAACACGGGGCCGTGCCGCTATTGTGTGGCTCTGTGAATTCCGGCGGGCTCTTTGATTTTGGCTAATGGAGCCCCACCAGGCTGCACAATATGGAGGCCGCTTGGCTCCTCTAATTCCACATCATCTTTAAAAAGCTGAGCACGGAGCCACGGAAGGAGGCGATGGAGCTCACAAAGAGGGAAAAACGTCTCTGTTGTGTGAATTAGACCTAAATGAACCAAAACTACATTTGCTGGAATGACCTAGAGGACTTTAGTCCAGAATTCTTCATAGAAATCTACTGTATAGTGTGATTTCAGTAAGAATGGGTAACAACTTAATTCTCTGTACTTATTAAAGAACATAAAACTGAAGCACCTGCCCACTATTAAATGTGTCTGTGTGTTTTTTCAGTCTCATGTATAATTTCTGCCCTTTCTGCACTCTAGATGAAGGTGTTGATGATGTGGCAAGCTACAAAGGTTAAAGGGTCCAGAGTTTATATAAAATGCTGGCTTTTGTAATTGCCTCGATCAGACTGTTTTCTGCTTGGATTCGATCCCACAACCTTCTGATCCTGTGGCTTAGAACCTAAACACTAGGCCACTCCTAGTTGCTACACAACCAGATGAAAATGAACGGTTAAAGAAAAGAAGAAAATAAAAGATAATAGTTTTTAGTTCAAATGTTTTAAACACTGCTCACCACAGATGCCCTGCAAAAATCTATTCTTAGTCTATTCATTAAAACTAAAAAGGCTGCTTCCCCACGTCTTTTAATGATTCCTGTTACAACACATCTAACGGCAATGTAGGATGTGGATGCTGAAAGATTAGCACAAATTACATAATCAACTTTAAATTCTGCAAAAAAGTAGTCGAGGCACACGTATGGAAAAAATACAGAGCTTTATGATCATTTCCAGAAGTTTTCTACACGGCTGGATAAGGATACATTAAAGGTAAATAGTTTAACAGAATTCGTGTGGAGTTTTAGGTGGACGATGCAATGTGAACTGCATGGTTACATGATGGTTAGCAGGATGTGCTTTTTAATGAGGATGGCTCTTCTAATGGCGTCCTGTCCGTGCCACCATGTCCAAGTGTCAGGCTAGTGTCTGAGTGCTTGCTAAAACTGGACAGTGGGTTTATTATTAGAGTTGGCATGAGAAGTGAGAGCCAAAGGGGAAAAAAAAGAAAAAGTTGAGAGCTTCACAAGTAGGTCATGCTGGCTCATGCTGCCGCTAGTTCAATTACAGTTCTCCAGCAAACTTGCCTAAGCTGCACCAATTGCCCTGCAGTCCACTATTGAGACAAACCTGGTCGCCCCTTACTGGACTTCACACTCAGGACCTCCCAGACTTCAGTCTTATCATGCCTAATTAACCGGTTAGTAATCATTTGAAAAGAAGTCATAAGGGACAGATTATAAAACATCAACAAAGTTCACAGCCAAAGTCTAATAACCTTAAATGTTTTTGTCGATACATTAGTGACAATAGCTGGACATCCTCTAAAGGGAAAGAAATTTCAAACTGTCTGTCAACAATTCTGCCATAAGATGATCTGAGCCTAAGTTGACTCTGAAAAGAGAACAAAGCGTGTCTTTTACAAACCTTTAAACATCTAGTGTGAAATAAATATAGATATAAATATGATAAGAGAGTCGTAAAAGTTTACTGAACCACCAAACAGCACTGGACGCTGCCCTCCAGCACCAGGTGAGGAGACCTGATGATAAAAATTGGTGTTTGATCAAAGCAAGTATGGCTGCAGGAATCAGAAATAAGCTGATCCTGATTGGTGCAATTCCTGGTGATGACACTCTGTGAGGTCACAAGTTCAATGCAATAGCCATCCATGACTGAGAACATGGATTTGGCTTCACTCTTTTTGGGTGAACAGGATGATGTTCTCTGACCTCCTTCTAGTCCTATTTTGCAGTTAGTGTTCTCCTCCAAGTGTGTAGAGCTGTTCAGTGACATTGCATTAGCAGCAGTTTGAAAATGGAAAACTATCCCAGCAAGTCATGCTGATCACTGGGAGCAGCATCTTCAGACTCTTTGGTCTTGATGGCAAATTTCCACCATCAAGCAGCAGCTCTTTCATCAGCTGATGAGAGTCGGAATTGTAAATGCAAAAAAGAACATTTAGAAATACTGGTGGTGTGTACCATCACTACAAAAAGACTGCACGTTCACCTGGAGAGCAAACAGAACCCAGTGCACTGTATTAAGTATAGTAAATGTATAATGTATTTATAATAGGCTATACAATAGGGTCTAACCTCTGTCACATGAAGACCAGAACAAGGGCAAAACTGCAGACTCGCTACTGCTAGATCTCATCCACTCATGTTTTTAGAGATCTTCAAAGTAAACCACTGCTGATGCCAAACTGTCGGACTGAAAGACTAAGTCCTTTGTTCCTGCAGCTGTTAACCTTTGAAGATAATAATGAATGGTATATTTATTGTGCTGCTTCTCTGTTGATAATCATGCCGGGAACTAATGCTTTTATTCGGGTGATTTTTGTCTCTTTTGTTTTTCTCTGTATTGTTGTCTTTGGTGGAGGCTGACGTTTGAGTTTCTCTTATGTGGATATAATACAGTTTCTGTCGACCAGAAGATTCATTCTAGGGCCACCCCTGACCTCCCTATAGCTTTCCTGAATCACTTCAAAGACTACATATGCATTAATATATTCTTCAAAACTCAGTTACTGTTGTTACTTGTAAACTCATTTGTTCATTCATTCAAGTCTGTTCTGAATGTTCGGCACTTTTTTGTACATCCATTGAGTCTCTTCTCGTCCCCTCAGAACATCAAGCACTGCTCGCCTCCGTCCTCAAGAGAAGAAGAAGAGCTGCATGAAGACTCTTCTTAGTCCTGGTTCCTCAGTGGTGGAACAAACTTCCTCTCGTGGTCAGAACTGCTGCGTCCCTCCTGTCTTCAAGCGTCAGCTGTAGACACACCTGTTCAAGGAACACCTAGGGGACTACGCTTCCCTATCCTACTCTACTCTTATACTTTTCCACACTTTCTTCTCTTCTTTTTCTTCTTCTTCGTCTTCTACTTATTTTATATTTTGAAAAACCTTCTTGGCAATTATCTTTTGGCACTAAGTCACAGAGTTAACAAGTTTGTTACTTGGTTGAAAAGAGTTCATCAGCAATTGTTGATCTTTAGCAGGTCAGTAGATTAAAGATCAGACGTGGAGCACTGATGGAAGTTCTCTGAACAAGAGCGTCTGCTAAATGCTATAAATGTAAATGTACATCCAACAATAAAGGCAGCATGAAACTTATAAAGCTTTAGAAAATGGTAGCATATAAAAAGTCTCAACTGATGGCGGGTGTTGAAATGCATGCACACAAGTTTCACTCCTGCAGTCTCTATTATCCGTTTATTTTTGTATCGATGGAGAACAGCGTTCACTCTCCAAAAGTTCCCCCTGCTACTGCTGCTAGTCTCATAATTGCATGCTAGCCCTCAAATGAACAAGGAGAAAGTTCTGCTTCCATCAGCCTGACATCCCCCACTCGTCAGCTATTGTTTCATTCAGGGTTTCATTCCAGCACACAGCTTGCATTGGAAAAAAAAGAGTGAACGAGACAGTTCATAAACATGCAGGTGTGAAGAACAAGAGAGCAATAGATTATACAGTAGAGACCGTTTAAGATGTGCATTCTATTACACATCGACGAGAACCTGGCTCATTTTGTTGGGCACAGCTGAACCTGAGTCGAGCAGCAGACCTCAAAATGGCACTTTTGTAGCCACTGCGTAACTGTGCATGTCATGCTTTTGTATGGGTCTGCAATAGCAGCCTACATCAAAGCCTCACAGGAATAAATTGAAGAAATAAATTGGCTCTGATCTCTGGTCAGCCGCTGCCGAGTCACGGCACATACGTTTGTGGAGCTCACTTCGTTCCAGTATCATCTCCTTCACTTCCAAGAGCCTAGAGCCACACCAGGTGTCCCGGCAATTAGTCCCCCTTGAGATTGATGAGATTGGGCAGGGCCGTTGGAATCACCGGCAGGGCCTTACATCTGGACAGCCGTCCACAGATTCAGGAGACGGCCGATATCGGCTAGCCGCCACACGAGGGGGGCGCCGAGGCTTCGGGAGTGCCTCGTGTTTTGAACTGCGACAGGTAAAAAGACTAATTGAATCTGGGAGCCCCCACCACATTCTGAATTTTTTTCTTACTTCGCATGGTCGCCGGCATCCGGGCCGCTTGCAGAACAGACGACGGCGTCATCTGCGGTGCTGAAGACGCGTCAAAAGCAGAGCCAGTAATTTAGGCTGATGAATGACAAGCAGGGGGTTGGGAGGGGGGACTCCTGTTAGATAGTCGGCACACTCATTAGAAAACACATTTTCAGATGTCAGCGAGCTCCGTTCTTGCCTTTTCCCTTTCTTTTCTTCTCTTATTTTTTTTCTCTGCAAGCGGGGAGGAAATAAACGACAAGCGCTGGAATATTGCAATGTCATACGAAGGAGCAGAAGGAACTCAAACCTCGATTGAATTGTCTGCTGAAGCCTGGCTGTGTTTTTGAACGCTGACAGCCATCTGTGAGGGTTCCTTTCCGCTCTGGCTAATGAGCAGCTTGTCGCAGAGGCTCAGTCTTCACTGGCCCGTCCCAGGAGAGGCTCCACAGATGCTGGCCTCTCCACAAAACTCCTGCAGAGGCCTGCCTACAAACAACAAACAACAGAACTCCCTCAAACGTGAACATAAACAGCACACTATGCATTCTCTACGTCTGCGGTGCTTTGCCGAAACATTTACACGTATGAGGAAGTTTTGTCAAAAAAAAACAGGGCCAAAAGTGGCACTTAAACTAAAAGCTAACTGCTGCGCTACCCTGATTCGAGGAGTGTGTCATGTGTCCTGGCAAATGCATGCTCAGAAACACACTCTGCAAACTTAGCGACATTAACATGTGTGAGGACACATGAAGCGTAACGTTAAGGACAGGATGTGGTGGATATGTAAGGGTGTTCAGCGTCTGGTATTTTATAGAGTCCTGAATAATTAAAGACACTCAGTCTGCACATGTGTCGCATTCATAAAGAGGGAGATGAATTAACTTCAGCAGAGCCTTCTCCTTAATGGCCGGTTTTCATCAGCTTATGAATGTGGTATTGTGCACGGTTATAAAACGCTGAGACAAGAGAGCTTGTGACCAAAAGGTTGTTGGTTCAGGCCCCTGGAATGGCAGCAAAAACGTGGATACTGGCTTTCCCACTCCCGTATTCACAGCTCAAGTGACTTTGGGTAACATTCCTAACCCTGTTCTCCAGATGCAGGCATCGCAGCCCGCTGCTCCTGGGGTGTGTGTTCACTTCCTGTGTGTGAAGGATGGGTGATATACAGACAAATTCACAGCTTACTGATCCCTGCGTGTGTGTGTGTGTGTGTGTGTGTGTGTGTGTGCATTGAAATTTCCTTTCACTCTCCTTTTCATTCATTTTCTGAGCCGCCTGTCCTGAGGCTCACAGGCTGTAGTCTATCCCAGCTCTCAGAGGGTCACCCTGGACAGGACATTGCAGGACAGATACCCAGACAAACACACTCCCACTCGCA
This sequence comes from Hepsetus odoe, assembly GCA_017165825.1. NCBI lineage: Eukaryota > Metazoa > Chordata > Actinopteri > Characiformes > Hepsetidae > Hepsetus > Hepsetus odoe. The sequence goes on from CM029389.1 coordinate 15,826,810, forward strand.
CCTAGGGGGACTATTTAGCATCTCCAGTCCGCCTGACGTGCAGGTCTTTGGACGCTGGGAGGAAACCGGAGCTCTTGGAGGAAACATGAGGAGAACATGTCCACTCCACACAGAAAGGACGCGGGCTGTCCCACCAGGGAATCAAACCCAGGACCTTCTCACTGTGAGGTGACAGCACCACCCACCTTAATTCTGGAGATCCGAGCTGAGCTCATCTTTTTGCACGTCTATTTATTCTATGTGAGGCATAATGCAACTTTTTCAATGTTTTTTTTTATTCTGGAAATATGATGTTTTTTTTTTTTTTAATCTTATGATGTACATGATTTTAGTTTCATGTTTCTAGGTCTTTTTCCATTCAGAAAGAAAGGAGCTTGGTCTTGGATGAGTGGATCTACCAGCGTGTGTTGCCAAAATGGCTGCTGAGTGGACAGATTTTCCTATAAGGACTTTGGCTCCGGTTTCTCCATGAAATCCTTTGAAAGCAATGAAGCAAAAGTTTGTTGTGTTTTACCTTTATGTGCACCTTCAACTCTTTCTTTCCTCAGTACCTAAATACTTGAATACTTCATGATTTTTCAAGCCAATTGTCTTTTCAGACGTATATTAAAATGTATCTTTTTAATGGATTACTTGCCAAATCACTGCTCTTTTAAGGTACATTGTTTGCATCTTAATTCAGGAATAAGTTCCATCATTTGGAGGATTGTGGAGGTGGGTCAAGAAATGATCAGTCATGGCTGTAGAAGTTTTCTCTTGTGCTCCAAAAAGAAACAACAGAAGAATAAGCTCCTCAAAAAGGACCGTATGGATTGTCCTTCGAAGTGAAATTGAGTTCATGGCTGTATTGGCGCGTCAAGCACGTCACATAAATGTAGCTCCAGGTTTACTGTATGGAAACAGAAGGTCTCGTAAACCTTCCAGCCATTTCTTGCCAATATTTGCCTTTTTCTTGACAGCAGGATGATGCTTCCTAGAAGAGCCACAATTGTTGTTACCACAGCTCAAAAAACAGCATCATCGATTTAGCTTTTCACAGCTACAGCACCTTTCGGCAGGTTCATTTACTAAAGAACAGAACCTAAGAGCATGTGGCGGAGATGTCAGAACAGTTCAAAGCTAGACTTTGAGTCAGTGTGTTGCTAGGCATCCCAGACGCCACGTGTCACACGACAAATAGCGTATTTGGCCGTTTATTGTTCCCAGCCTGCACTTTCAAGCCCAAATCTGGAATCCTGCCCACGATGGTCAATGATGTGAAATTGTCTCGACCCACCAGTAGTGCTGAGCTCACCTTTGTTTGAGATGGATCTATTCTTTTTTGATGCCAAACCTAATAAACAATAGAAAGCTCAGCAACTGACTTTAAATCAGAAGGTTATCTGTTTGAATCCCATCCTCATCATCTGTAGTTCCATAAGCTCCTTAAAGTAGCATGCAATCTTGATACCACAAACACCTGCATGGGAATGTAAATGAACTCTGGAACGATCAAAAGGTAGTTTGGCCTCAAATCAAGTTTTTCCTCAACATCTTTCTCCCAATATTCTTGATAGGATCAGTGCAATGTACTTGGTTTCCCTTGAGTGCAATCCAAAGAATAGTGAGGGAATTAGGAGACTTCAACTGAAATGAAGATATTGAATGATTACTGTGTTTGACTTTTCTTCACTCTGCTTGAGTCAAGACTTTGTCTGCCTTTACCAGCATTCTCGCCTTGCGTGTGCTTTCCGTGGCAAATGCTTTTCTTTTTAACATCATAATAAAAACCCATTATCTGGTGCTGCAAGGTGAGTGGCACCCAGTAAACAAAAAAATAAAAAAGTAAACACTTTCCACAGCTCTAGATCACGCCGCTCCGAGATCAACAGTCATGCAAATATGAACGAGAAAAAAAAAATTTATATATACAGAACTTTCCCTAATTATTCCATATCAGCAGATTCGCCAGGAATTCAATTTAGTTCTTCTTTTAAAAAATATGGAGTTTTTTTTTCCTTCTATGATCATCCGAGCTTGGGTGCTGCTGTTTAGGAATTTGCGGCGTTTTGATCTAATCGCAAAATCAAAATATTCATGGGGACACAATGATATCTCTCAGTAGCAGGCAGTCAGCCATTAATTTTGAAATTCGGGTAATTTGTTAGTGCTTATCGGAGGCAGAAAACGCCCTACCTCCGTGTGAGGAACGTGCCTGAGAGTGAGAGCGGGGGGGTGTAGAACACAGAGAGAATGATTTACAATTGCACTGCCGCAATTTGAAGCAGGGATTCAATTACACAGTATGGTTAATTTTGCTCCGAGATCTCCAGTTAAAAAGTCTATTAAAGCCCTGGCTCCCCTGACGCTAAACAAATCTGCTATCGAGCATGTGGAGAAAATTTGAGGACTTCTCCACAGAGCATCTCCATCCATGACACACTGGGAAAGATCTCTGGGTTTAATGCCAGCACACAACTTACAGCTTACTCACACAACTTATAAGAAGTGAATACCTCTAGTCTTTCTGCAAACAAAGGTTGTCCTTGTTCGCTGGTAAAAGGCAAAGGTTTCATGAGGAAGGGTTAGTGGGATGGTGGACTGTAGAATGACCTTGGAGGTCAAGAAGAGGAAAGTGAGGGCAGAGTTAAGGATCAAGTGGTGGAAGCTGAAGAAGGAGGACTGCAAGATGGAATTCATGCAGGAGTTAACACGGGCACTGGGAGGTGTTGAAGAGTTATCAGATTGCTGGGGAACTGCTGCAGATGTGGTACGGCAGACAGCTAGAAAGGTACGTGGTGTGACATCTGGAAGGAAGAAGGAGGAGAAGGAAACCTGGTGGTGGAATGCTGAGGTTCAGGATTGTGTAAAGAGGGAGATACTATCCAAGAGGCTTTGTATGACTTCAATTAGCCTCCTGTAGCTCAATTAGATGGTAATTCTATTCAGCTGGCCTGGAGGTTAGCTATTGGTCAATGCCCTCAACAAATTGAATGCTTAGAGTGCCAGAATGGCTAAAAACGGCCCCGGCATAACAAAAGACCCTTGAGACAGATCTTTTGATCAGTTTCTCCATGTTTTTTGTACTTTTAAGGGAAAAAATCCCAAATGTGTCTTTTAAGTTTACACTAAATTTCTTGGTGTTTTTACAGTGGAACTGAAATCCTTGACTTTGATTCAAAAGTTCTAAACCACACATTTTTGTCTCAATCCTTGAACTGCTGCATTTCTTTGTCTTTCAAAAACAAAGAGCTGTCGGTGTCGCAATGCGTGAAGTAGGAACGAAGCAGATAAGAAAATAAAAGTGTGACCACAGAGAAATACTAACTAACAAGCACCGAGGGACGGCTTTGTCTCGCCGGCCAAAGCTCTGTGAATTCTAACACCCAGAGACGCTAAGCGGAGGCCGGCTCGGAGCGCTGATGGTAGCCTGATAAGCGGCGTGTGGATCAATATGGGCCCTGTAAAGGTTAAATGATGCTCGGTAGCGTGTTGTTATTGCCCTGCGTGAGTCAGCCTGATTGATATAGACACTATCACACTACCACCGCCCAGGCCTCTGGAGCGACTGCATCTCATTTGGGTAAAATCTCACGGTTGCACATTTATAGCAGGAGCCGTCTCATGTGAGCAGTCGATGGGGGTGTCTCTGACCATCAACACTTATGGAAGTCATTTAGTACCAAAACTGACGGAATAAACAGAATGTAAAGGTCCGACTCTTTACAAACACGTATAAAGCATCACACTTATGTGCCTGTCTTCGTTCTCCCTCCCAGCTGGACCGGAGGCTTCACTGGTTCACTCTCTTAGAAGTGAGATGTTTAATTGTATTGGAGCATTACCCAGGATGCCAGCAGGCACTGTTCTGCATACAGTGGTTTTTCTGCTGTCTCACAACAAGAAGGATCAAGGTTCGATTTTCCAACCTGGACCCTTTACGTATGGGGTTTGCAAGTTGTCCATGGTTCTGTTTGGGTTTCCTCTGGGAGCTCTGGTTTCTTCCCACAGTTCAAAGACAAGCATGTCAGGTGTTTTTTCAGCTCAGCTGGGCAAGACTGGAAAAGAGCCGCTACGACCCTAAGCTACACCATCACGCTGATACTGATCATAGCGAGTCTTTCCCTTCTTCAGCCTGATGTTCCTCAACAAACCACATCAATCTCATTGAGTCAAAAGATTTTTCAGAGCTACACTACAGGCCAGAAATTCATGCCCATCCTCAAATTTTCTACATCACAAAGCATACACTGCTTTTTCCAAATTTGATCAAAATGTTAGAAATTCTTTAGTGTAAACATGACTGGATTTTAAGACTTTATAGCTTGTGGTAACATAGATTTCAGCCACAAGGATTAAAACTACCGGTTGTGAAGAAGGTATCAGATCTGTCTTTAGTGCATCAATAAGTTGGAATTCTATTTAGTAATGTCAGAACTTGCTGTCAGAGAAGCTTTACTGTGTGGAATTAACAACAAGAAGAGATGAATATGGGCCAAACGACCCAAACACCAGTGTTCAGGACTGGGAACGAGGTCTTGTGGATGCACAAAAGTGAAGTTCAGTTATTGGTGGTAGCTGAAGGAGTAATACCAGGCAGCCGGGGGGGAAACTGAAACATGGAACATTGTTCTGGTGGTGAAGCATTGTAACAAAAGGATTTTATCCAGTCCAAAGAAAAGCAACGTGCTTTGTGCATTACGTTTTGGTCCTCCAGTCTCTTAGGTCTCCATATCTTTCTCCCGCCCAGCTGGTATCAAATGAGCTGTACAGACAAATCTGAATGAGTGTCCAGCAAATGAGAGAGATTTTTCTGCATGATTGTCTCTTTGAAAAGGTGCGTCGGGGGGGTGGACACATGTTATTTCCAGAAATATCTGGAGAGGAGATCTATGCTGCTTTGATAAAGACTTTATAGTTAAATAACCTTATTGTTCAAACATCTAAGAGTGGATCCAAACCTCTGGCCTGTAGTGTATATATTCAGCACATCTTCAGGATTTCATAGCTGCACATTGTCTGTATATAACATGTATAATGTGATATGCGTATTGTCTATAGCACTAGAAAGAAAACAATGCTTGGAACAAACTTTTTCGAATCTGAATTTGAAATCTGAAGTAAAATCTGACAGCCCACATTCAATACTGTCAAATACAAATAATATTTGTTCACAAATGAAACAAGGGGGGTATGTACATTTTTGGTTTCACATTTAATTTTTTTCTGTTCCTGGTCGACTGTGTTGCTGAGGTGCTTGTCTTTCCTGGACTTGGGGGTTTTTAATACCCTCAATTACATAATTGAGCTAATGAGCAAAACACTCCCACACACATCTGATGCGCACACACACGGACGCACTGGAGTCCCTGTGGAGGCCTGCGTTTCCCCCATTCTATCCCATTAGACCTGTGGTTCCACAGACCAGAGAGGGGGAGGAGAGCAAGGAGATCACAGAACACAGTGAATCCAGCAATTATAGCCGTGCAATCTTAACGTCTAGAGGAACGATAACAGCAATCTTGCATATTAGATGATAACTAGCTGACAGGGTTGATATAGAAAGGCCATAGCTGCCCATTAACCTTTCAGTTGGCAGAGAAACTTCAGAATGTGTCCTCCTGACCTTATGAAGCCCAAGTCAGGAATTGCCAATACAGCCCCAGGGTTACCCTGCTTTTGGAACGAGGATGTAATAAAGCTATACTTTGTATTTATTAGGGTTTTTAGAGTGTTCTTGATGAAGTTATTGGGTTCTAGATGCAACCCTTGAAATTTTATACCACTTTTTGTCTCCAAATAAAATATAGCATCCGGATCTTTAGCAGTGTCATGCATACACCCCTAAAGAACCTTGCGAGCATGGTCCTGATGAAGATACTAGTGGAGGCTGTAGCAAGAAATGAAGCCGTGGTAGAGTAGAACATTCAAGATGATGCAGATTGAGGACCTTGTTTCTTTAATCTACTGAAAATAAGGAACAACAACTTCACTGTCAATTCTCCCTTGAGTTTCTTCTGTCTTGTTGCATCCTTGACGTTTTTACATAACTCTCACAATAACAGGACACCGATCCTGATACTTAGATCCTCCAATCCAAACCTTGACAAAACAACTTCAGTGAGCATTTCAATTGAAAGAACTGGTTGTATTTCATCTATTGTTGCGTTGGCTTTGTATTTATAATGAGAGCCTATTAATTCCCCTATGAATGTCAAATATTTAGATTTACTCACTAATTAAAATGTGTTCTTGAATCCTTATCATTTAAGCTATATTACCTCTAATGTGAACAATTGAGGATTTATTAAAGACACTTGCCTCCATGTGTTAATTGTTTTTTTTTTTCATATTACAGGGAGACTTTATCACAAATGGCTCCTAATTAACAGAAATCAAGACATTAACTATTGCATAGGTAGCTTGTTAATGACTGGTCTAAGATGCAATTAAATTACAGATGCACACCCCAATTTACCAACCAACTTCTTTAATCCTGCGTGATTTCAGAGGGATTTGGTGAACGCGGAAAGCTGGGCAATCGGGGCGGCGAGGTGCTAATTAAGCTCTCACCACAGGCCGTGTTCACTAAGCGGCGGGATGGGCCATTCCCGGGCTGTTTATACCGTTGTGGTGCATTCTGGGAGGTCACCCCACAACCAGGGGCACAATGCCGCTCTCCTGCACGGCCGAAGAAGAGATAAACACGCCACATCTAAATCCCCAAACATCTAAAGATTCTGCTTTCTAATTACCGACAGAGGAAGATGTTCTCTGCAGTTTGAAGGGGGAGAAGGACAAAAAGAAGCAGCCAACCAGTCAGGATTCTGTCCTAAAAAGATTTGAGATGTTTTGTTTTTTGTTTCTTTCTAAATACATCCCTCATTCATGCAGAAGCATTAAGGACACTCACTCGCCGTCCACTCACAGGGGCTCTGCTCCCTGGACATTTTACTACACACACTTTTCTATTTGTCTGCTCAGTAACCCATTTAATTAAACATCTTCCTTATATCCACTCATTGGCCACTTTATTAAACATATCCAAACATATCCTACAATTATTCTAAACAAATTTTGCACGTTTGCTCATTTCGCCTCTTCATTAGAAACACCTACATACAGACAAAGTCAAATATAATTACTGGTTATATTCAAAGGTGAGTGCTAATTAGCTAATGCTAGCTATTGTGCTCTTTCCAAAGAAAATGAAAATGAACTTTCCATTTAACTTATTACTTAGCTACCATTTTGGTTAATGTATGGGGACCCAAAAGGGCCATTGTGTCGGGGCAGCGGTTGCCTAGGACCAGGTTCTAAAGGTCATGGGTTTGAATGCCAGAACAGGAGGTTTGTCCAAGGTACCCTTGGGCAAGGTACTGTCCTCATCACTGCTCCCTGGGTGCTTTCAATAGGTGCCCCCTGCTGCACATGTGTGTATGGGTCAGATGCAGAGGTTGAATTTCGATGGGTTAAATGACACACCTTATGGGCAGCGGTGGCCTAGTGTTTTGGAAGTTGGCCCCTGAAACAAAGGTCATGGGTTCGAATGCCAGACCAGTAGGTTTGTCTAAGGTACCCTTGAGCAAGGTACCGTCCCCATTACTGCTGCCTGGGCTCTTTCAATAGCTTCCCCCTGCACATGTGTGAGCTTGTGGGTAAAATTCAGAGGTGTCATTTTATTGTGGATCACTGTTGGTTTCACAATGACAAGAATAGTCACTTTCACTTACATGTAAGCATGGCTACATCCCAAACTGCACACTAGCACACTTAATAGCCAGCCTAATTGATATACTTGAGCTCATCTTTACTCAAAGATGTGCTAACTTCTGGTTGTCGTTCTCTCTCCAGAGACAGAGACAAAGTCCACGGTCTTCTCCTCCTGGCTTTGGATTTTTTAACTATCTGGCATTTTCATGAAACAAAACTGATCAAAATATGCGTAGGGCAGTGGAAGATAGCTTTGTTTTGCTGTCCAGATTGTAACAGCGAATGAAAACAATGATTTAGGAACACTTACATTCAAAGTCTGTTCATTTGGCCATTTTATTAGAAACACCAACATCGTATGTCCTTCCACCCTTTGGCAGTTTCTGTGCGGCTGATAGAGCATGAGGTAAAGGGTCTTTGTCATTCCTATAAATAGTCAATAATTATGTAATAAGTAATAAAAGAAATAGCGATAATGAATAATATTGTGGGGCAGCGGTGGCCTAGTGGTTCGGGTGTTGGCCACATGATCGGAGGATCGGGGGTTCGAACCCCTTCCCAATAGGTTGCCCTGAGGTACCCTTGAGCAAGGTGCTGTCCCCGTCCCGCTCCTCCCTGCGATGGGCTGGCGACCTGTCCAGGGTGCGTCCCCCGTCCTCGCCCTGTGTGCGCTGGGTTGGACACCGGCACTCCCCCGCGACCCCATTTGGGACAAGCGGCAGAAAATGGATGGAATAATATTGTGCCACTAAACAATGTCATTTATTAAATCTTTGATTTATGAACCAACGTACTGGTCAAAGACATTCCCATTCATTGTTTTTAATCACTCTGGGCAACAACATGGACTGGATTTGTGCAGCCATAGTTCAGCCAGTCAGATCTGTTTCATAATCTAACATTTCATTAAATCTTAGCCCCAGAGTGGACACTATGCAACAGGACAATATTCATCACCACCCTGCTGGACCTGCTCTGCTCTGATTCAGATTCAATTGCTCCCAAATCCCCAACCAAGTCAGTCCCAAACAGACCTCCACTGCCTTATTTTAAAAGTTAAAGAAGGCTTTCCTCCCTGCTCGTTCATGGACAGATATAGCACACGTCTCGCGGTACCTCTGAGATCCACTAAACTCTCTTCCATGCTTATTAGCAATGCTCGCAGTAAAGATATACAAACAGCTCGTACCTCCGAGGATACGTATGGCCTCGTTCTATATGGCTCGGTTGTACTATTTCCAGCTTAAGGGAATCAGGGGGTCGACGTGCATGCTTTCTGATTAAGAATGTAATAAATCCTGTTACACACTTACAGCAGAACGGCTGAGAAACTACTTTCATTATTGGGCAGGGACTTTGAGGAGTGCTGGTAATGGGCTCTGTTGGGTAATGGGGTATCATGTGATTAATATATAACGTCTCATGTTGAGCGAGAAGCTCTCAACCTCATATGGCCAACATATTCCTCTGTAATGTCTTGGGTAAAGGCAGCGTGGCAAAGACATAGTCGGAATGGCTGAACACTTGCACCTCACCTTTTATTCCATATAATTAATTTGAATTTCAGCGTCCAGGCCCATGCAGAGAAATTTAGAGGTGCCGCTACTAATACCGAAGGAAACGGCAGCCTTTCTCTGGGGCAAAATGTGCCTTTTCTATACCTTAGTTTTGGATAGAATGATATTTTCTTGGTGTTTTATATTTATATGCAATATCATATCAGAACTCTTGTTTTGTTGCTTGACAAAAGAGGCGGGACAAAAGAGCAGAAAACAGATAACTTGACATGTTTTGGAAACGTTTGGAAACCTTCTGGAAATCAGTGTAAAAAACATGACCTGAACTGAAGGCCACTGGACAACAGTCACTGGAAATATTACAGAACCGTTGTGTTTCTAATGTACATTCAATTACTGAATTAATTACGAAAAAAAGATTTATTGATGAACAATAAGCAATAAACAGCGTATCTACAGAACACTATAACAACATGGAGTATTCTCCATAACGTGGTGCTATTAGTGTGCATGATCAGAGGAAAACCCGCAGCTGCAGGATGTTGGTGATGCAGGTTTATCGTTGTTCTGTGTCCGAACAGGCAGCTTCGCCTCACAGGTCAAAAAGATGTTTATTCTTCTCACAGGTCAACAGAATTTGGAACAAACATTTGATCGCTACAACAGAAAAGCCTCCCATGTGTACAACTGTCTAAGGGTTGGCAATTGGATCGCCAGTGGATAATTAAAGGGAAAGTGACTATTTGACATCGTGAACCCACAGTGAAACACAATGAAATGCCCCAAACACCGTCCAGCAGGGGGCAGCCATATCCAGCACTCAGGGAGCAGTGATGAGGACGGTACCTTGCTCGAGAGGACCTCGGGCAACCTATTGAGCTGGGTTTCGAACCAACAACTGAGAGTCCCTCACTGTTCAGTCCCCGTTACTGAGGGTGTGCAAAGCTAGCAGGTGGAACTGGACACAACTAAGACTGGCTAAAGAATAAAAACACACGGGCTGTTTGAGAAACTGGAAATGCTAAAATGACACTAGGTGTGAGTGGATTTGTCTGTGTGTATGGCCTGCAGTGTACTGGAGACCTGACCTTGTTCCCCCTGGTCAGACTCCAGCTCCACCTACAATGCTGGTTAGGAGAAGTGTTTAGTTAATGAATGGACAGATATATGTTTTATATCCATAATCACAAAGTTGTACAAAGATTTGTACGAGGCTCGGGCAAAATGTGTCTGGAGAACATGAGAGGGATAGAACTCAAGAACAGCCTAATAAACATGGACGCAGACTGGTAAACAGGCAGGGTGTCAATAATGGCGAAAAATAACCTTTGAGAAAGTCAAGAAAAACTGTGTTCTTGTGCTCTCAACTTGTGTGTCAGGAAAAAACCCACTGGCTTCAGTGTTCTTAAATGCAAATTGTTCTGTGAAGCCAGTCCGACTCGTAAGCCTGCGTGGGCCAGCGGCCCCCAATCCTGACCAATATAATTTCACAATTTCACTGCGGTTCAAGAAATGGCCTTTAAATGATCAAAGCACTCAGCCCCAGAAATGCCTGTTTACCGAGCTTGAAAGTGCGGCCGCCACGGCGGGACTTTTTTCGTGCTGTAATTACAATTACGCCTGCGCCTGTGAATTTCGTTTCCCCAACACAAAGCATAAAAGTCCACGTTGAAAGGATCCCACCAGCACAAACACGTATCGCCTCTCCAAGCCATTTGCGATCCCGCATGACTTCCTATCAGTGGCGAGTCGGCGATCAACTGGCGAACAGCAAAAAAAAGCGGCCAATTAGCACAAATTAGCAGACATTTTCAAAAACATGTCTTTGCTCAGAAAATGGCGGCTTTGTAGTTCAAAAAAAAAAAAAGAAAAAAAAAAAAGGACCACTCCGGCCTTGGAGTGGGGATTTTTTTTCCCCTTTTTTCACCAACAATTGCTTAAATCCTAAAATAAGTGCTGCAATCTTCTGGCACAGACGCACTGTAATGCTTTAAAAACAATTTAGCAACTGTCATCGCTGTAATTACAGTAACTAATTACCGTCCTCAGCAAACAAATAGCTTAACATAATACGCAGGCCCAATCAATTTTGAAGAAATGCAAATTCCAGGAGCAGAAAGAGAGGGAGTGGGAGTGGAGGGGAGAGTGGTTTGTGTGTATGGGGGGGTAATTTTTTTGGCAAACCCGAAAAGGGAATATAGGGAAATAATGCACTTTGTTTTATCCGCACATAATTCCCAGGGAATATCATATCATAAATATTTGCATTCAGTTCTTATCAGGACATTTGCATTCACGCTCTTATCAGTCGGCAAGCCGGGCTCTGCCAGATAGCAGCAGACGGGGCTTCCACACCATACACACATTTCTAATGAGTCACGTCCTGGGGCTGATATCATATTTTGGCTCCAACTTTATCGTCAGAACGAGGAGGTCATTTTCTCCCCGAGTTGCATCGTCTTGGAACTGTCTTTTTAAGTTGTGGGTCTTTTTTTCTCCTTTCTTCTTCTCTCATTTGATGTGATTCCACTCAGATGCATTTTTTAAGGAAAAAAACACACAAAAAAAAGAGATTATTTCTCCTTCGCTTCGTATCGGCCGTGTGGATGATTATCGTCTTGTTGGGAAATATTCTGGCTTTATCCGGCACGTGATTCTTTCTCATTCTTTGGAAGAAAGAAAGAAAGAAAAGAAAGAAAGCAAGGGTGGTCCAACTGTACTCCCTTTCTGGAGTGTGCGGCGAGGCCTCTTCGTCTCAGCATACACGTGCAACAGTTTTCCGGAGGGCGGAATTAAAGTAATTGTTTGATAGCATTTTCAAAAAGGTATCCCACAATAACAATTTCATGGTGCATTGCTGAGTGTAATTAGAAATCGGATGTGGGGGGAGGGGCGGTCTGCCCCCTCGGAATGGCCAGGAGAACACGGCGGAGGTCAAGTGAAGAATCCTAGTCAAACGCTAGTCTCATTAGCGCAATCTGTTTTTTATCTCTTAATTATTTCTCTCTTGCTCCGAACTGCTGCGCTGGCCGAGGAGCCTGCCTCGCCCGCCCCGCACTCCAATCAGCCCCTTTCTCCCCAAAACTGGCGCTCTTGCAAATTTGCCCCTTCTTCTTCTTCTTCTTCCTCCTTTCCTTTTTTTTTCCTTCCACCCCTCGCATTAATTACGGTGTGATGTGACAAAACGTTACGTATTCTTTTGATGTCGCGTAATCAAAAGAATAACAAAAGTTGACTTCGCCCCATTTTCCTACCTGTTTCCTGGCAGTTGTATTTCGCTTATCGCTTCCACGCAATTAAATGGAAAGGAGACATTTACATACGGAAATAAATAAGTAAACAGAGAATTGTAGATTATAAAATGCACAGCAAAGCAAAGGTTCAGGAAGCGCAGACGGTACACATATCTGCTCACCGGCCACTTTATTAGAAACCGCTGGCTGGTATGCATGGTTTCTAGATGCTTAATTCTGCATCGGTGGCTAGTTTCTGAGCTCAGAGCCTAAGAACCTGTGGAAACCTCAGCAACAGTGCTGGACCTCATACACTCGTACCAACAACACTCTACCATGTCAGTGTCAAGGCGGTTCTGTCTGGTTCTGTGCTCAGAAACTGTGATGAATGAGCAGAGGTGCTAGAGATGGCCGTGGGACCATCAGTTACTTCCCAAATGATATGGCTTGCTGACAAAACCAGACCACAAAAGGTCACAGAAGGTCAAACTGTAGTTTATTATTTTAGCCCACACTTTAGTCCTCCACAGGACCACCTCTGAGCAGGTATCGTTGGGTGGGTGATCTCAACCCAGCAGTGACACTGCTGTGTGTGATCCCCATGCAAACACACACACTCACACACTAATGATTATCTACCACGTCAGGGCTGTGATGGGAACAATCCACCATTCAAATCATACCTGCTCACTGGTGGTCCTCTGAGCACCCTGACCTTCGGGAAAGGGGCAAACAAATGATGAAACGAAATGGAGTGCATTCTGAGACTGTATCCACAATGTCATATGGGCCACAGAGCTGAAAAACATGGACACTACTAATGAAGTGTCTGGTCAGTGTATGAGGACAGTGCAGATGTGTGTCCATCTCCTCCTGATTGCTAGTTACCTGCTCTTAGCTGTTTGTTAGCGTGAACGAGAGTGTGCTAGGTACAGCTGCTGCCTGGGGAGACACATTTAACAGACATAGCGTGATCATTGAAAAAGGAAACCTTTCATCGCTCCTGCTTATGAAGTGGACCTAAAAATTTGTTTTTAGCAGGTGAACTAAAGATTAGTCAAAGTAAACTCTAATATTTTCAACATTTTATTTTGTACTGATGAAAAGACCGTTTGGACAATTTGAAGGCAAACACACAGAAGCAACAACGAGGAGGTTTATGGATGTGCTGGAAGTGGACATTCAGGAAAGAGCAGGAGGCAGAGGACCGTGATGAAAGGGAAATGGAGGATGCAGGGGTGATCCCTAATGGGGGCAGCAGAAAGAGAAAAGACTTGTCCTCCACTCTTCTACCATTGGGTCTGATATTACAGATCAAATGCATCTGATGCAACTGCTAATCAGCATCATTTCTACCTTAAATATGTTTTCTGCTGTTGGAAAGGAGCACCAAGTAGAAAAAGCCCAACTATGTGCAACTAATATAACAGTAATGGAAGACAGTAATAACAGTAATGGAAGAGAGTCAGTATATGTTCCCTGGGTAACGTGTCCCTTGACGTACCAGCATCACGAATCATGTATCTCCTCAAAGATAATTTAGTTCCTGTTATTTCCGAAGCAGTAGATTAAGCCATTTTTTGTAGATTAGACAAATTTTCTGGATGTACGTTAAGCAAATAAATCTCGTTCAAAATTATAATCACAAACGTCACAAATCAGAGGCCCTGCTTTGAACCCTGGCATGGAGCCACCCATGTGAATGTGTGACACCTATGGAAATGCAACTATATATACACAGAGGTGTTTCTAATAAAGTGGCCAGTGAACGGAGGTAGGAGAAAATAGAACGAATGATGGATTCCTGCTGAATTCCCCTCGGTGTGCCTATCAATTAGGAAGCCTTAGTTCTGCACAGGGAACGCGAGCGCACGGTCGGTGTTGCTCTCCTAATCGCTTTTTATTGCTGTCCGTCCTGAACTGTTTGTACAAGTGAACAGATAGACAATTATGGAAATGCTTGCCCCGTGCATGGCCTGTCTTATCTGCATGAGAAAGCCGCCGCAAGACGGAGTGTTTCAGAGGTTTCGCCGGCTCGCCGAGCCTGCTGTCTGCTGATCTAAGCGAAGGCCAATCGCCTCAACTCTGTTATTGTCTCTGAATCTTATCTCGGCCTCTGTTTAAACAGGGGAGCCAAGACAATCTGGCAATGTGCCTTCCATCTAGAGCATATCTGCGAAGAATCACCTCATTTGTTCCATCCTGTTTAGAAAACAGGGCTGTCTTTACTGACTCGGGGTGCTTACAGTAAAGGAAAGTACAGGACCTTTATTTCATAAATGTAACTTTAATAATCTGTTTAAAACTTCGCCTCAAAGTCCTGCCTTTTTTCTTGTTCTTATTACTTAATAAATTTGTGAAACTGATGCGTTAGCTCAGTTATATTGTGTTAGTGAATCGTAAATCATACATCCATGATCTCACCTGCTTATCCTATCCAGGCAGCAGGGGGTACTGGAGCCTATCCCAGGACTCAAAAGTGCAAAAGACAGAAAAACAGTCAGGACAGGTCGCCAGTCCATAATGAGATGTGCAAAAGTCTTGAGTCACCCCTGACATCTTTATATTGTATTGTATATTTTGAATGTATTGTTGAGGAATAGTTATCATGTTTCTGTCTCTCATTTTCAGTCCAGTCTCTGTACCTGAGCAGTTCTCCAGATCTTCCTGAAGGACAGTGTTGTTGTCTCTCATCTTCAGTCCAGTCTCTGTACCTGAGCAGTTCTCCAGATCTTCCTGAAGGACAGTGTTTTTCTTTTTATTTTTCTTTTGCAGCCACTAAAACATTTGTTCCCGTTTCTTTTATTTAATCCTCAACATACCAAAAATAAGACTGAGATGCACAGTTAGTATTGGTTGCACCAAAAAGGTAATTCCCTTTAAAAATATACAGAAATTAAATGTTTTTCTGTCCAGTACAACCTCGAGCAGTTTCCAGTGCGCTCCTGGCATCATCCACTTGTTTGATTTGCACAGTCTAATTGCTTTACTCGCCCTCTTTGTGTTGTCTGTCCTCTTGTCCTACTTTCTTTTGCACTTCTCTTTCATAGTCCTTGGGTAAGTACTAGCCTCTGTGCTGTCGGCTATGGGAGGAAGCTATTCTACACCATCTGGCTTTTACAATAACTACTTAATTAAGTCACATCGATCTTACTTAGATCTTAATCCTGTTAAGCTTTGTCTGTTTTCTTTAGTTGAACAGAACCACATTCCAGGATGAATCAAAAACATAATTTTGCGTAATTTTGCGTAATTTCACTTGAATATTACTCACGCAGATATCTAACTCAACTCGGTTGTGAGCCCATCATATATTCAGAATGCTACAAGGCATCTAAAGCACTTTATCACAATTGGCGTGAACCTACATAGACATTTATAAAGGCTTATTAAAGGGTTCATTATTGCTGCACTTTCTGGAGTGAAACTGATGACGTTTCCTCTTTAAGAAGAGAATAAGCATTTCTAAATGTTGATGTAAGTGTCACCGTCCTGATCTAGAACAGCCCTGAAGGAAGTAAAAGGGTTCTTTGAATATAGGAAGATGAAAGAAATCACAGTTAATGTTGTCTTCATGTTGTCTAGGTGAAAGAAATGTAGCTTGACTTTTTATTTTTATTTTTGGCTGCTTGCCACTATAGACATATGTTACATAAAACAACAGCAGCAGCATGGGTTTAGTGGGAAATGACGGTTGGGTGTTACGGCATTGCTTCACTATATAAGCCCCTGATACAATAACAGAAACAGAAGTTTACTCTAAAGCTTACTATACTTGAGGGAACATTTGGGGTTCCTCAGGTTGCCTCCAGGAACCCTTTTGAAAATGGAGCTCTCTGAGGTCATGAGGTAGTGAGATGCTCCTTCAACAGCTTGAAGAAGTTCAAGAGCTCCTCCAGCAGCTCAGTTATGTTGGGAGATGTTCCTCCAGTGCTGATATTCAGATATTCAAGGCAACTTAGGTTTTTAATGTACATTTGTGGGCAAGCCGACTATATTCCTTGGACGAGCCTCCTTCCTCTGTTTCGTGCCTCCTTTTTCACTCTCTCTGATGAAGAGCATGATTTGTGTACTCAGCAGATCTGATGGCAGGTCAGGCACGGGTGCTGGTTCCTCGTTGTGCATTAATGCGCAGCTGTGTTAAGCTGTTTGCCTTAAGTCCCACAAAGCGAGAGCCCGTCAGGTCTAATAAGGCCGCTGAGCATCTCTTTCCTCATCAATCAAAGCCCCATCAGAGACCCCCCCACCCCCCACCCGTGCTTTCCCTACTCGTGTTATATGCAAATCATCCTCCAGAGCTTTTTTTTTCTCCCCATTTCACCGAAAGAGTGGTATATTTGCCGTGGGACTGCCGAAGCACAGTGCCCAAAGTGACCTACCTCTCCCAGGTCGTCTAATTAATTTGCTCCAGCTATAAATAATCGTGCAGTACTTTTGCTGGCATGTTTGGCCCACAGAGGCTCAGGATGGAGGGGCTTGAATGTCTAATCTGAAAACTCCCGCCACACATGGACGCCTAATCTGAAAACTCCTGCCACACATTCAGAGCAGTGACGGAAGATGTAGGCGATAAAGCTCAGTAATGAAAGTGGATGCCAAAGAAGGGAGACAGCTTGTAATGAAGCGAGTGCGCAGGGATGGAAGGAGGGGGAGATGGAGGGAGGGGTGTTTAAAAGAAGTTCAAGAAGAGAGATAACGGCTCGGCGATGATGCTATCTGGTGGATTGAAGAAAGCACTCGGGCGACCAAAGAACACTTCCAATCACTTAATCAGCACGGCTCCACCCAACCCCTTCCCTGTCCTCCATCATATGCTATTTCCCCACTCCAAATAGTCCATTTTCTATGTGGGTGGGAGGGTGGGTGAGGGAGAGAGAGAGGGAAGGAATGGAAGATGATGGTTTATAGTTCTGATACAGATAACACTCATATCAGAAGATGGATGGCAAGCTTTTATCAAAGTGCCAATCCAAGCGACCTTATCACTATTCAATTAAAATATTAAGTGACCTTTCATTTCTGAAACTGTGACAAGCCATTCACTTGGATTTCATCACCTACCCACTGATGGGGCATTATTTACCCCTTGTGTTAGAGAGATATCGGATGTTTATGTAGTCTCCGTTGGGTTATCTCAGGGCTTTCCAACTCAGTCCTACTTGGAAGGGGATGTTCACCCACTCTTCAGAAGCTTTCTAACTCATGCTGTGCCTGTGCCAGTGAAGGAGTGTAGGAATGTTCCTCCTGCCGTGTCCCAGGCCGTTAACAGCATGGAAATGTAGCATGCTGGACTCGTGGATTTAGGTCCAATCTTCTCCTATTATGATCCTGAAAGTCAAAGGCCAGTAGCGTTCTCAATCAATCCCATTCATTCTGGGTGAAGGCGTTTTTGTGGAACTAATCTGAAAAAAGGGCTGAACCCTCCCTCATTTTCAAAGCCCATTTCCAAATGGCTAACCATCATCTCAGCGCACTCGCTTAGCGGGACATTGGCCACTCCTGAGCGAAGATCAGCATTTTGGCTCGAATGGCACTTGAGCAGTTGTAGAAGTCGGAGAGGCCGAAGGAACCCCTCTGAGAGAGAGGCCAACCGTCCACCTTCCCCACATGGTCTGAGAGAGATGCTCTCTTATGGGCACAGAGGTTTGAAAGAGTGACTTGCAACATAGTCTGTTTATTAAGACTTAAGGCAGTGACTTGAAAGTGTAGAAATGTTTTTTACATGATCTTACATCATTCTTTGTTTTGTAATCACATTATTAGTTTGCCATGCAATGGATTACACTTACATTTTATCAACATTATTTACTGTTGGATCTGTACCTCTAACTTATTAAAATCTCAAAAAAGGATTTAAAATGGCATGAAACGTTGCTAAATTAAACTCTGCTAAATAAAATGTCATCCTCAAGTAATAGATGGATTTATATTAAAATTTGACACCAATAGCACTTCCAAGCTCCAAGCAGATCCACGTACAGGTCCTACTGCTTAAACAGTCAAATGTTATGGCAGGAGAAACCTCTTAAGGGAATTATATTGAACCCCAGAGATGAACAATAATTTAAAAGAGGGAATCAGAGTGAATCAGGGAGAATCCAACAACTACAAACGACTCCCCAAGAGGTAAACATACCATTTTCCACCAAGGGGTAACCAGTTCTTGAGCTAATTTTGTTCATGATTCCTTGAACCTTCACGAGAACTGGCCAAAATGTCCACCAGTTTGGAGCGAAACTGCTATAATCAATGTTGTATCAATGGAGGAGTGAATACCCAACGGAAGTAAACAAGGAGGAGGATGTCTTCAGTGTCAGAGTGGTTTTACTCCAGCGTTGTTAGTATTTTCCATCTTTAGCAGCAGTGTATTTCTTGCAGTTGATCCAAAGTTAACTTTACTAAGCACTTTTGCGACATCTCCCCACATTAGGAGGATTTCAGACTGGTTTATACTGTTCTGGAAAACCAGATCTTGAGTTAATGTCTCTCCATGGACAGCTGCTGATGCTGAGGTATATTATAATTACAGGTAAGGCAGGCAATCTTTGGAAAATAGATGCTGTACCTGACCCTGAATGCTGAACAGTGAGTGTGTTCATTTCATCATTTCATTTGATGAGAAACAATGACTCTATCAGACACCAGACAGTGTGAACCATTCAGTAGAGAAGGTTCAAAAATTTGAATGTTATGGCGCTTGATTTTCTTCTTCATCCACCGACTCCAACCGATGATAACAACGTCGAGTCTCTAATTCCAACTGGCGGATTTAAAAATTGACTTTGCACAAGGGAAGACACAAATTGCACCCCATTTATCAGTTTCCTTCTAGAACCGATTCGTATCCCAGGCAAAGAAATCCCTTGAGGAAGTGCCGCTAATGCTGAGGTCCCTGGATATCACAAAGCCATATTAATTCCAAACTGTTATTGACCTTCAAGAAACAAAAACCTGAGCATCGCCCATTGAGCCTGATGATATCGCCCTCGTCGCTTCCGCCTCAGTCAGCATTCTTCAAATGAACCTTTTTCTTACCCTGCCTTTGCACCCCCCCACCCCACCCCCCGCCTGCCTGCCTCTGATTTTTCATTTCACCCGTATCGCGCACCCAGTATTTTTTACAGCGCTAAATGTAATTGCAACATTCAACAAGCAGGTTAAGAGGGAGTTGAGGGAATGAATACACACTTTCTTCCTCTTACACATTTACACAGGGTATAGATAGTTCCCAGCTGTTTTAATAACCCATCTTAGACCTGTGATCTAATCGGCAGGAACAGCACGAGCAATTAAATCCGAAATTAATTACTGCCTTTGCTGATATTCTAATAACCGCTTTGGAGGAGCTCCTGCTCTGTTTTTCCTTTGGAAGGATGAAGTTGATATTTTGTCACTTGTGCTTTATCTTCGGCGGCGGTGTGCGATTGTCTGTACTTTAAGATTATTCATGTAGCCAGGCAGAGCTCAGGAAATGGAAGATAACGAGAGACGGAGAGAGAACTTTTCCTTCCCCCACCTCCTCCTCCTCCTCCTCCTCAGGCTCTCTCGTTCCTGACCACGGTGCCCCTCTTGACAGCTCTTACCCCCCCAACCACCACCATCACCACCCCCTTTCTTTTAACATTCCTTTATCGTGACAGTGTTTAGAGAGAGATAGAGCTGAGGCAGCCTGGGCCTTCTGACTGCTTTTGATGGAAATTAGACAATCGTTCATTAGCAGGCTAGATAATGCTGCTGCTGCCTTCTCCCCTCCCTGCCTGTCTCCCCACACACTCCCTTTGGGATCTCATTTAACACCGGCGGCGGCGTTCACCTCGCTGGAAGCGACTCCAGTGCTCGGGTCCCCCCCCATTCGAGTGTGTCTCTCCACAGACAATGCCATTGGAAATGTCATCCTAAGTAGAGAGGAGCAGTGTAGTCGAAACCTGCTCTAACAAGCAGAGCCGGATCCTCCCTGTGGGGCCTGCGGACACCCCGGCCTCCCGTGTCTCCAACCATGCTCATCAACTGCGCCGAACAATGGCACACTCTTGAGGTGCATTGGTCAGATACACATCAGCTCAAGGCTCTTGCTGCTTCTTCATAGCTCTTCCTTGACAAGTCATAATTAGGAAACTCCTGGCTTTGTTTTAGTTGGATATATGGACGACCAGGAAGGTGTTGTGTTTGAGAAAACCTTGATCAGTAGCAAAGTTGGTTTCTACATGCAGAAATGTGGTCTGTACCAATCCACAATATTAGCTATTTTGGCCAAGGAATAATTTAGGAACAAATTCAATAAAGCCTAGATGGTGACTGGAAAAGAAGACTAAACGCTAAAATGGAGCTGACCTCAGCACAGTTTCGTTATTGTCGAGTTGAAAAGAGGACCGCTGGAACCTCTGCAACAATTAGTGATGGCCAAATTATGAGGAGAAGAAATATGAAATATCTTACCTCTCACATGGCCTGCGTACAGCTATTCTATCCTGCATTAACTGGATGTTTTGTTCTTTGCTTGGTTTAATTATAACCTTTGCACTAGAAATATCCAGAGTCTGATCTGAACTGAAAGTGACCTGTCATGGTGAAATACGGCACAGCACACAGTGAACCACAATGAAATTCAACCTCTGCATTTAACCCACACTCACACACAGCAGGGGGCAGCTATTCAAAGCGCCCAGGGAGCAGTAATGGGGACGGAACCTTGCTCAGCGGTACTTCAGGGCAAGCTATTGGTCAGGGATTCAAACCCACGACCTTCTGATCCTGGAGCAAACTCCCTAACCAATACACCGCTGGAGAAATCATCCAGCTACTTTATGCATTTAGAACTGGACTGAAAAAAGAAAGGTGATAATCTTGCACTGTGTAGTTTGGAATTCTGTTCTGTTAGGGACCTGTGTTGTTTGTCAGAGAATTAAACCTATTGCATGTTGTTTGGTCCCCCAATGCTGTGTGCAGAGCTAACGTGAAGAATTCTTCTTATCGCGGCTGTTTCCAAGAAACCAGTTCATTAAAAACATCCACAAGGAATATTGTTGTGAGGCCACATGCTCGTTTTTCGTGCTGGTTTTCAAGCCTTATGATGAAAAACAACAGCCTTTCAGCTACTTTTCAAAGTATGGACAGCGCAGAGGAAAATCTCAAAGCACCATCAAGCTTCTCCCTCCAAAGTTGGAAAGTTTTTGCGACAAACAGCTACTTTTTCTCGTTTTCCATCATCTTCTGTAAGGCGATTTTGACACTCTGAAGATCAAGTGTTTGGAGAGAGAGAGAGAAAGAGACAGAGAGAGGGTACTGGGAGACAAGAGCTTAGAATCTGGGTTGGATCAGAGCAAGACAGACGCACAATCACATC
Organism: Hepsetus odoe; assembly: GCA_017165825.1. Lineage (NCBI taxonomy): Eukaryota > Metazoa > Chordata > Actinopteri > Characiformes > Hepsetidae > Hepsetus > Hepsetus odoe. The sequence goes on from CM029389.1 coordinate 15,848,595, forward strand.
CAGGCCACTGGAGGCCGGTCTGCCCTTTTCCTGTCTCTCTTAGTTTGACAGACAAGCCGACTTCTTTCTGCCCTGTCCTCAGATCACAGGCTCCGCTGCCAGCCTTTGCAAAATTTTCGCCTGCATTAGTACAAGTTCTTCACTACTCAGCATGCCTCCTCAATGATGCGCCACAAAAAGCCGAGAGCCGGTGTGGTCAGCCGTTGACCTGCAGGTCAAAAATAGGAAGGCTAGGAAACTAAATCACTGTATAAATGAGCCAATGGGACATGAGTATCGCCCTCAAATTGAAAGTTAGCAAAGACTTCAAGAAAGTAAAGAACTGGTTGAACTTTGCACAAACTGGGAGACAGGAACTTGCTGAAAATGTTCAGAAATATGCTGAAAATTCTGAAAGTTGTAGAATGTACTCTACTAGTAGGTCTCTGCAGAAAGATGTGCTTGGTTTGCAAAGCATCGTCCAGACCAGGACAGTCACTTCAGTGATTGATAGAATGTACAGTAAAAATAGAGAAAAGGCAAAATAAAGACTGATTAGATTAAATCCAAGAAATTATAGGTTGAGAAGAAGAAGAAACCTGTGCTCTTCTAACCAGCTCATTTAACAACTACATTTAAAAAGTACTTTCTTCATTAATTTCACTGTATTTATGTTCATTGCTGTCCAGGCATCTTTAAAATATATCTTTATTGAAGCCTGAATTTTCTTACTTCTAACCATCTACTTTTCTGTTTTTCTCTCATTTTCTTCCGTCAATCCTGGAACTGGGTCTTAACAACTCAGCATTAAATTGAAATTCTCTTTAACACCTGAGGTAGGAAGGTACATATTGGCTTGATTTGATGCACAGATGAAACATTTCTCTCTACTTAATTGAGCTTATTTTCACCTTTTGTACTGACGTGTACATTAATTCGTTGTTATATACAGCTCCTTTTATAGATTCGAAATTAAGAAGAAGTTGACAAGAAGCTGAGGAGCAAACCTGTGCTTTCTAACCAACATTTTACTTCAATATTCTGGCCATATTTCTCTGGGAAGGTTTTCTTGTCAATATGGCTTTAAACCATTTCTTTACTTTGGCTCATATTTTATTTATATGACTCGTCTTTCTTTCTGTTTTTGTTCAGGGATGGTTTAAAGAACATGAAAGAGTTGACAGAGCTGACTCACCCTCCAGAATCCCCAGATCTCAGTTCGACTGAGTTTCTGTGGAAAGTGCGGCACAAACGTGTCCATTCCATGGAGCCTCCACCCACAAATTACAGGGCTAATATGCTCTGTGGCTAAACTCCTGGTGCCAGACACCACAACTTCAGAAGTCTTGTGGAGGCCATGCCATGATGGGTCAAAGCTGTTTTAGTGGCACGAAGGGAGACCTTCACAATATTAGGCAGGTATTTTAAACATTTTGGCTTATCGGTGGATAAAGCCAAAGTGACACAAAATGTCTTAGCATCCAAAAATTCGTCCACCTTTACCGTCCTCTGACATGCTTTTTTTTTTTATCTGTCTTCACATGAGCAGTGGGCAGTGAGTTCCACCAGCAGGCCTTGGAGATGAAGGCTCCCCTGCTGTGGCCCTACCTCTGCCGCATCCGGGAGCCACCCCCCTCGTTTAGTAACCATTCTACGAGGTGATCGGAGTCTCCCTGCCCATTGCGGCGAGGACAGATGGAGAGGGCGCGGGACGTTCTGGAGAGGCGCTGGTAATTAGGGGCCAGCAGCGGAGCCAGCAGGGAAGCATTCGCTGCTCAAGCGACATGGGGAGTTGCTTTACCCTCAGGCTGCTCCTCATGGCCTTGTTCTGCCTGAAAGTCAAGACTGGCCCAATACTGCTCATCTTCAGCCACCACACCACACGTGTGTTCATACGACATTCAAACAGCTCCGAATGCCTCTTAGATTTGCCTCATTGTAGATGACAGTCAATAAATAGCAGATGAATGTGGAAAGGACTGTAGGGCGACATGCAGTGAGAACTTTGAAAAAAGTTAAGATGGTTGTGCACAGCTCAAGCTGCAAAGGACTAACACTGATGTTTTGAAAATGTAGAGTTGGGCCCACTGTCCTCACAAAAGATTTTTAGACCTTGATGAAAACCTTTTTTTTTTAACAATTATGCACTTTTATTTTAGGACAAGCATGCATCTAAACTGGCGTGTGTCCTGTCTGGTTTTTAGATTCAGTTTAGCCTTGCTTTTTGAAAAATCTGTTGAAAAGAAATGTAATGATACTTTATTACACATTTAAGTGAAAGTGACTACCCTTCTCATTGTGAAACGCAGCACAGCACAACGAAACTTCTGCGTTTCACCCGTACCCACACAAGTGCCCGGGGAGCAGTGACGGGGACAGTACCTTTCTCAAGGGTACCTCAGGGCAACCTGCTGGTGATGGAATCGAACCCACAATCTTCTAATCCGGGGCAACTCCATACCACTAGGCCACCGCTGCCCCTATTTATACATGAATTCTTGCGTTGCAGTCCATTCTTTTATGACAAGACAAACGTTCATAATGTAATGTACTAAAAGGTATCATTTAAAAGATATTTTCCTTAAAAGGCTACATTTAAAAGGCTGAAACAACTGGATGCTTAGTTATATTTTTCGTATAGTTTGGTTTTAGCCCTCAATACTAAAGGCTTACAGCTTTTTGTTCCATGACTATAATGCAAAATGACGTTATGTTTATGGCCTACTTAGATAAGAAAAAATGTCCATCTTCTATCCTAGCTGCATATCCCAACCAGGGTCATGTGGAGTGCTGTCCGAGGAGCACACCTTGAGGAAAAGGCAGAGAAACACCCTGGACAGGTCACCTGCCCATCTCAGAGAAAAACGTGTCGTGTCCACATACAATGCTTTAAAGGGAAACTTCAAATCAAGAATACAACCATCATTACGTCTGTTGTTACTGTGTTTAAATCCTCGTTGTTAGAGAGAATGGAGAGAACAGATTGCTCAAATAACAGAAATGACTTATCAGATGACAATCTTAAAGCTACAGCAAGGTTTAAAAAAGGCCATCTTGCCTTTGAATTCTTTTCAGTGCCTTAAAGGGTGAAAGTGACAGGATCTCCGTTAAAGGTTAGAGATAAACTTTAAACTAAAAGCAGAGGGTACCCAGCTCATTTTTGGAGACCGTGATTCATCACATTCATCACCCGGTTTCTAACTTTAACGCTTACAAACTCTAAAAAAAGGTACATCAGAAGAATTAAACAACAGTGTGTTCAGCAGCAGACCGATGAAGAGCCCACACATTACTGAGAGCATAAAAGCCCATTCGATGGCCACTTTAATAGAAACTCCTAACTCACTGGTGTCTAGATGGTCCATCATTTGCACAATTTGTGATCAGTGACCACAAAATTCGCTCTTGGCTTTTGGGTCATGGACCACGATCAACTCAGCAGTAAAGGGATGTTGCCGTGGCCACACTCGATACACTGCTGCCATGTTAGAATTACTTCTGTGCTAAAAATGAAGAGTATTATCAAGTGAAAGTGACTTCATCGTGAAACACAGCAATGCAAACAAAGAAATGCAACCTCTCCTTTTCAACCCACACACATCGCCCAGCAGGGGGCCGCCACATCCAGCACCCAGGGAGCAGTGATGGGGATAGTACCTTGCTCAAGGGAACCTCAGGGCAACCTACTGGTCTAGCTTTCGAACACATGACCTTCCAATCCTGGTGCCTAAACACTAGGCTCCTGCTGCTCCTGTGGTCAGAAACTGACCAGTGATGAGGTGTAGAGGGTTGTGAAACAATGTGCAAATTTCCTTCAAATAGGAGACAATAAAGCACAAATGTACCAGGTTACCGTGCAGTAACAAATAAATAGAGCTTGTTCTAAAACAGCCAGAAAAAGTATATAAGCATGTTCTCTGTAGAGTCTACATTTAAATTCGTTTGGAAAGTCAATGCAAATTTCAATCAGAGGTTTATACCCTAGTATATAAATTTAAACGGTGGATGGAGAGGTGTTTCTGAGAGGGGAGGGAGTGAGCGTAGCAGGATCAGCTGATGACACTCCGGAGTACAGTATGATATAGAACTGCTGGTGGCCTACAAGGTTTTCTCTGGATGAAGAACCTTTCGAAGTGACTCGGTTTGACTTGATGTGTGTCAGACCTGGGCAAATCATCTCAGCTGCTTCTGCTGCTGGAGCATGGGCCAGTGAGCTGCTTCATTTCTGCATGTGATTAATTATTTTGTCAGCAATCAATCTGTAGCAGCATGAAATAGCCAGAGAAGGGGGGTTGAGAGAGAGAGAGAGAGAGAGGGAGAGAGAGGGAGAGAGAGAGAGAGAGCAGCCTGCAGGATGCAGCTGAAATTATAGAACTGCAATGCCCATAGGGCTCATATTAATGAGGGTGCCAGGAAAGTTAACAATTCACATTAAATCCTAATGTATTCTTTAATTAATTAAGTGCTCGTCTGTAAACATCCCATTCCGAATCCGACCCAACAATGCCGTATTAATGTTTTATGTTTCAGGCATAACATAATTAAATGTCATTAATAAGTTTATAGACAGATAAACATATTTATAACCTATTAGTGGTAATAGGTGGTGTCCTGAACAAGAAGGGTCCCATCTCAAATAATAATTAAAGATCATTATTACGGTGTTCTCCATAAGTATTTGAACTGCAAAGCCAATTCATTTGCTCTTTGCTGTGCACTGAAGACATTTGGTTTTGAGATCAATAGAAGAATGTGAAAGGAGAGATAAGATTTTTCATTTTTAATTCCTGCTATATACATATAGAATTGATACATTATGTAGAACATAGAGCTTCGCTTATCTGACCATCTAATGAGCAAAAGTTTTGGACTGGAAGTTTTAAATTAAATTAAACTTACATTTGAAAGGCATATTACTTGTTTGCAATAACTGCAACAAGCTTGTGAACCACTGGCCTCCTTGATCTAGGTTTCAAACCCTCGACCTTCAGATCCTGGAGCCTAATTCTTCACCACTAGGCCACCGCTGACCCGTGTTGCTGTTCTACTTAAACTAAAAAAGCAACTTGGACTCCTAAAATGTCTTGGCTGACCTGGGGATCTAGAAAGGCTGTAAAATAAATGCCTATTAATCACCAACCATTTCTTTTAGTGGAAGATGTTGGTTAAAAGTCAGTCGAGTTGTGGAATAGTAAGTATTACATTTACATTTACGGCATTTCGCTGAGGCTCTTATCCAGAGCGACTTACATTTCTTAACTACAGGGACAGGAGCAACTGTGATGGTAGTGCTGGAGGTGGGACTCAAACCTGCGACCTCTTGTTCTGTAGGCGAGTATCCCACCACTAGACCACCAACACCCGCAGCTTTAGCAGAATATTAGTACTTTCTGAATGTAATTAAACGGCTAAATCCCCTTTTTTCATGTTTTGTTGGCACCAGAATGCCCCATGAATGTTCTTGCAGACCAGTAGATTACAAAGTGCTTGACACTGTATTGCTTTGAACGGCCACGCCCCCCGGACTGCGAGAAATACTCATTAACATTTCTGAAGGACCATGTTTGAAGAGTTGCAGAGGAGGGAAACGGGCCTGAAATAAGGGTCAGCACCTCCTTAGACAGTGTTACGTTCATCTCCCACCTCCGGCTCAGATTGATCTGCGAGGCAGGGCCCTGGATCGTTTCTGCATGGGCTCAGTGGGAGTCTAGAGCTTTGAGAAGAGTGCTAATCTCTAAGGTGCGTTGCCAAAGTACAGAGGAATGAGAAATCAAATGCTTGCACACACACACACACACACACACACACACACACACACACACGCGCGCGCACACACACTCTCCCAAAAACTACACCACATAAAATATTCTGTGAGGTTTTAGAGGGAAATTATTTACTAAAAAAACATCCTCGTGAAATTTAGATAAGCAAAAAAAAAATTCTGTATGATGTCATTCCAGTTTTAGGCGAATGGCAATGGCTTTTTAAGGGATAACATGATAAAGACTTTGGTCCCCCTCTCCGTTTGAACGTAATCTCTTAGGAATTATTCCTCTGGGTTAAATGCACAAGAATCACTTTATGCAGATCCAGCTGTACGGCTTAGAGTTATTTAGAGAGAAAAATTTGCTACTGTTTTTCTCCATCAGAGGAGGCAGCGTACATCCAGATATAGTATTAAAGCATTGGACTAGAAACAAACAAGCTTCAGATCTGCTTAAAATATCCAGTGAAAATACAACATTCGGATTAGTTTAGTAGTCTAATGGTTTAATGACATGTATCATTAATAAATGATAAAATGGTTCATTCATGAGATTGATTTCTGGGAACTTCATAATGCAAAAATACGTCTGTCCAAATATTTTAGCCCATAGAGGCAAGTCTAGAACTTTTTAAATGTCTGCACGGTTCACTGTGGGTTGGTCATGCTGAAGCTGTTGCATTAAATCTGCTCATTTATATGTTAATATGTTAATTAATGTGTAACTATATACCATACATATTATATATAGTAAATATATATTTGATGATCACAACAATGAATTAACCATTTTATTAATGGTTATTTATGCTAACATATTCATTTTTATCTAATCATTGCTATAATTATATGAAAAATGGAGCTAAAAAATGTAAATTCACAATATAATAGCTGTAAATACAAATTAAATGCAATGTTATGTCTATCACGGTCAGGACATTTTAGCTGGTGATTCACTATCATGTACATTTACCATTTAATTGCCTTTTTCACACAACTATTAAAATAACTCTGCTATAGCTGCTCAAAGGACTAAGCTTTCTTGCTTCCTTTATAAATGTATGCCTAATAATAGGTTTTGCTGATGTTAAATATTAATTGCTAATAATAATAGCTTTAAAGAAAGCTTAAGCTTTTATCCAGAGTCTACAAACATAATCAAAAGCACCCATTCTGTTAGCGTAGCCTACACACATCACTGATGGTAAACAGTCCCGCCAGCATTACTCTGCACTGGCCCCTGATTTTTTTGCTTTTTGAAGATCCGTGTGGCAATAAGTGCATTTAAAATTTTCATTAATGTGTCTGTTGCACTGTAATATAAGTCCAAAAACCAGGGAAATGATCATACTCATTGTCACTAATTATGATCTGCAAAAGTGATTGCAATTAAGAAAATGTGAAGAACCTTGTATGCATTACATTTTCTTTCTTTTTTTCCCTTATTTACTGTCTTTTCTACTTATACTACTGTTATACATACAACATCACTGGTCCCCATTCTGGCTTCCCATCATAAAGGAATCTGTTAGAATTTGTACAAATAAGCCTTGTTACTGGATTCTGTATGGAAAAAAAAGTAATAGTTGAAGCCGCCCCACCACTAACTCTGGCTTTCATCACTTTTCGTTTGCAATCATGAGATCCCGCGCTCGTCTTCCTCTTCCTTTTTTGTCCATCAGGGATTCAGTCATGGTTTGAGTGTTGAAGCTTGATGGCCTTTACTCATGGAGTCCACAGCCTCTGCTGGAGACTGTGAACCTCCTCTTCCTCCTCTTCCTCGCCGCTCTGCGGAGCTGCAGCTCTCTTGCCCAGTCTGCCTCGGCTGCCTGTGGGACCTGCTCCTTGGGCTTTTCATCAGCTGCCGCTTTTCGCCCGGCATGCAGTAATTTCATGGCTCATTGCAGGCGCTGAAAACCTTTGAAACTGCAAATGTTAACTTTTGCCTGGCCCCGAGCCATTTAGGAAGCGATTAATTCGGCAAACAGAAGCAAGCCACTTTCTCCTCCCAAGCCCCTGCGCCGTCATTTCCCTACCCCTCGTCTATGTGGATTTGCATCGGAGGGGGTAGAAGGGTAATGACGATTCCTGTTAATTGTGAGCTTGTTCTATAGCCCCATCTCCTTTCGCTTGGAGGTGATTGTAGGTCGGCTTTTTAAGAAAGAGGGAAGGGGGGAGGAGATGGAAGGATGAAGTCACGTAGACAACGAAACCTGGCTGCATTTCCTCAAATGGTTTATGTCTTTAATTGCCCTGACTTGTATAAATGGCCTTAATTAATGTAATTAGTACTTTGAACATTGTGTTAGTTTACTTACTGCTCACGAATTAAAAAAGGACACAGTTGTCCTGCAGTGGACACTTCACCAACACACCCACAGGTCCCTGACCACAGAGTGGCTGGAGACTGTTGGGACATTCTCAACCTACTAGTGACACTGATGGTTCCAGTACAGTGACCGGTTCTATCATCTTAGGTTTGACTGTCAGTATTGGAAGGTATTCTGCTAGGCTCTGGTAACAATTTGCAGGGCTTCAGTCAGGTTCGGGTCTCAAACGTAATGCGGGGTCTGATCAGGTCAGGGTGAGTGTGCTTTAGACAGAGTTTTGTTGGCTTTTGGTTACTGTTGGACTCAAAATGCGATGCGGATTGGGGCAAAATGCGAATGGGGAAGTGTGTTGTATTGGGGTTCCGACCAGAAGTTATACAGTTATGCCTCTTTAAAGCCCTGAAACATTCATTCCAGTCCCAATCACACCCCCATTCCACATGTCAGTGTCACTGCTGTGCTTTGCTGAGATCTGGTCAATGTACCAGAAACTCACCAAGGACAAATGCAGCTAAAGGGTGGCTGACAAATTGTGCAACAACAGATAAATTACAAGCCGTGACTGCACACCTATATAGTGGACCTATGAGGCAGGAGGACAGCGAATACTTCAAGGCTGAGGTTTCTAATGAAATTCATAGTGAATGGTCCATTTACATGACAATAGAGAACAGCAATAAGACGTGTAAGTTCTGCAAGCTAGCAACCATTAAAGCATGTAGAATTGCTGTGGGTCCTCTGTTAATAAAGTCAAGAGTGTGGCATTGCCATTGTTTCTGTAATTACTGATTGGTGCTTTAAATGAGAGTATGCACTGAAACATGCACTTGGTTCACATTGCTCATCATTTGGATGCTGTCGCAGCTCGGCTGAACCCGTTTCATTGAAAAGAATATTTTGCCTCCGATTTCAAGCTCTCGTACAGATTAGCCAAAAACAGATCTGATGAAATGGTAGGCAACAATATTGCCATGCATTTTGCTTAAGCGCACGCATTGCTACGCCTATCCCAGCAGGGTACCTTCTTTTATTTTTTGCTTCCTCTCCGAGTTCCACATTAGTGTTTCTAAATATTTGGTTTTCAGAGAGAGAAAGAGAAAGAGCTCCTGTGTAGTTAGCCATGTGAGACACAGAAGGCATAGGATTGGCCCACCATCCCTCCCAGCTGTGCACCTGCGTTCTGGCACTCTCCGGCACCGACCCAAACGCGAGAACTAATTCTCCATCGCCAGCTTCATTAATTTCCCTGCACTGGGACATGCACCGTTTTGACAGTATAACATATAGAGGGTTGTGCTCAGAAACCTGGCTTCGTTCGACAGCCAAGCAGTCCAGGAACAAAAAAGAAAAAAAGACTGAGAAGAAATCTCCGTGAGGTTGGCTTGCAAACTTTTGAAAGATACGATGTGAAGCCACATTATTTTGACTCTTTAGTGCCAGAAGACTCAAGGACTGTGCGAGGCCGAAGCCGATTCCACTGGGTAGACTGATAAAACGTTCTTCCAGCGGGTAGACAGCGTACTGGTTCTTGTGTCAATAGATGCAGTTGCAGGTTTGCAGGATGTTTCTTTAGATGATTCTCCAGACTGTACCCATAAGGTTTAAAAAGTGGAGGAATGTATGCATCAGTTGGAATTTAGAATGTACAAGAACGTGCAACATTGATGATACAATGAAATCCAGTGAAAATAATACAATGAGCTCTCTGAAATGGAGCGGTGATGAGGACGGTACCTTGCTGAAGGGTACCTCAGGACAAAAAAGCCGTCAAGCCTGGGGTATTGATAACGTTTTTATCAAACACGTACCCTCCTTGTCCCCTAATCACTTCCCTGTATACTCTCGGTAGGCTCTTTGATCCTCACAATGTAAAGACATTTCATGTTTGATGGTTATCTGTAACACTGACGTACTGATTCTCAGTTCACTAGATGCTGTGGCAAGGATAGAATCAATGGATAGAATTTAACGGGAGTCAAATTTGTAACTACAGACTGCACCTTTTGAATGAATTCATGCTTTTTACTTAAATGAAACTCAGACAATGAAATGTTTTAAGACACCGTTAAGACTCCTATATTTTGTATTGATCAGGCAAGCCCTCCCTATTTCAAGTGACACACAAATTCTACAGGCCCTAAAGGTGCATCTGATTGTGCCTGACAACTTAGCAACCCTTCAAGGTCACATGTACATGTGACCATTGTAGACAGCAATGTAAGGGAAAGCATACAAGGTTTCTCTTTACTCCAGTGGGCAGATTGTCATGGGGGACAAATTTATATTTCAAGCCCAACCCTAGATTTGATAGCTAGTGAAGACAAGTAGGTTTTAGCTGTCATTTCAACCATTACATGGGGAAACTCCAGGACCAAGGTGCGACAAAGTTCGGACAGGACAAGAAAGAGTGTAGAAAAGTCTAGGTGCTTTAAAATACAAGCGCAAACAAAATTATAGCAGGAAAGGACAGAGTATATTTACATTTATGGCATTTATCAGATGCTCTTATCCAGAGCGACTTCCATGATTACAGGGACAGTCCCCCCTGGAGACACTCAGGGTTCAGGGTCTCAGGGACCCAGTGGTGGTAGTGCTGGAGATTCGAACCTGGGACCTCTTGAGCCACAGGTCCAAAGGAAGTACCCACCGCTAGACCACCACCACTGCCAGAGTACAGTGCAGCCAGCGAGACAGTACTAAGTGAGAGTGAATGGTCAGATACTGCGTTCTAGCAGCAGAGTAATTAAGTGTGCAAACATGCAAAGATTGGGTTGTTATTCGGTAGGGACAAACAGTTCACTTCAAGTGTGCTTGTTGGGAATACAGTTCTATTTCAAGAGTCTGATGGCGTCCCGCTGAAACTGTTTTCCATCCTAGCCGTGTGGATGTCCCATATGTAACGAAACATTTTTCCAGATGGCATCGGGGGAGGAGTATGTGGGGACATCCACGATGTTGGTGGTGTAGATGTTTGTGAACAGAGGGGAGAGAGACCCTGGTGATCATTTCAGCTGTCCTTACTATTTACTGTAGGGTCTTGTGGTCCAAGCTTCTATAGTTCCTCTGAAGAATGGTAAGGATGATTTGGAAGGGAGGGGGGGACTTGCTCTCTGATATTTTTTCTCATTGAGAGAGGCGGTTAGATTTGCATTAGTCTGTGAGTCCCACCTCCTCTCTGGAGGCTGCCTCATCCATCCTGGTGAAGAGACCCTGGTGAAGAGTGATTTTCATTGCCACAAAGTCAAGGATAATCAGCCTGAACATCAGCTTATGGGATGACTTAAGACCTGGACTTAGGTCCTACAAGTCACTGAGGATAGACACTTAAGACTTGGTACATTTACATTTATGGCATTTAGCAGACACTCTTATCCAGTCTCCCTGGAGCAACTCAGGGTTGAGGGATTTGCTCAGGAACCCAATGGTGGAGGTGGGATTCGTTCCTGTGACCTCTTGATCCATAGGTCCGACGACAAGTATCCTACCACTAGACCACCACCACCCCACAGGCATGATGGAGAAAAGTGGTGCTGATGTTGAAGATGTCTGTGAGAACATCTCCCAGTTGGTCTGCACATCCTCGGAGTTCTCACCAGGTGATGCTGTCTGGTCCAACAGCTCTGAGCAAAGTTCAGGCAGAGCTCCTGGGATTGGCGTAACAGAAATGTGATCCAAGTAGTCTATGTGTGTTAATGGTTTAGCCCTGTAAGGGACAGTGATGTGATAGCCCATTTGCCTCTCTCAGTTCATATACTGGGGGAATTTAGGTGGAAAGTAAGAACATGGACAATACAATTATCTCACAAAAGTAAACAATGATTCTATATTTTTACTAAAAAAATAAAAAAAAATAAAGACTTTTCCCTTTTGACCTCCTTGTACTCATGTTTTGGTCCAATAGCTTATAGGCTGCATGTTAGCCTGTTGGTCCTTGTTAATCCTGAAGTACTGGTGCTCGTGGCACTAGACGTGGTGGCAAGTTGGCAGAATGCTTCTTGCAGACAGATTTTAATGGGAAACAAATTTGCATCACAAGCCTGTAACGATGCTCGAGTTTGACAAATGAAAGGCGACCATTTGGGATTTGTGCGATCTGTCTCGCTCGTCATAATGAGCAGAAATTTGACTGTTAGGATGCGGCCGCCATAACAAACCCCGCGGTTCCACAAACAGAATCTACATTTGAATTAACTGTGTCTTTCTTTTGCCTAACTAATTCTCATCTGCTTGTCAGGGTGTGCTGCTCTCGTCGATTCATTTTTGAGAACGTTTGACAGATTGCTTGTTAGTTTTGCCATTGAAAAGAATCTGACAGCTTGGTTTCTTCATCAAGAGGAGTCACAACTCTTGAAGAATCGTCACGCCAGCTACTTGTCTGACTGACACAGACAGGAATAAGGACATATGGAGTGAGACAGAGGGGAGGAGGCTAGAGCAGCTCTGTGCAGTATAACAAACGTGTGATAAAATTTAGTTTCACTGTACCACGAAAAAATCTATCACAACATGTTCAAGATGGCAGTAGTAAAGCAAAAGAAATTGTGCTTCTTTAGAATCGGTGTCCTGAGTAAAATGGAAGTCTCACACACCTGTTTAAGGACCCACCTAGGAACCTACCGGACACCTTCAGACGTCTCGTGGAGTCCATGCCTCCATTCATCAGACATGAATACACTGAGTGGTGTAGAGCTGGCTGATCATTTTAGTTCCGTCTTTAAGTGACATGCGTATTGTTGAGAAACAGTGTCATTTTGGTGGGGACAATGTATCGTCCAGCACTGGACAAGGTGAATAAAAGACACGATTGTTCCGATGGTGGGAAATAAGAAGGCCAAGTGAGTATGACTCCCATGTGGCCCTCCGCCTGCTCTTTCACTGAATGGGGAAACGACTGTTTCCTTACCTGGCTGGTCAGCGAGCGCATCTGCATCCGGTGTTAGTGTGGCTGTCCAGCAATCTCCACGCCGTTAATTGCACTGGAAGCCACTGAAGTCATGGACGCAGATACTGGGTGGCCGTCCTTCTGTGTTGCGTTTTTTTCCTCCTTATCAGAAAGCGCCCACATGTCCTGGCACTGTGGCGAAACTAAAAAACAGATAATATTGTCTTAATTACATCCCCCCCTCTACCCCCATGACAATGATGTTCGACGGCCAAACACATCAAATTAAATTTCGTTTTGGTCCAGCGGAAGTGGAGTCGAGGTTTTATATTTCCATTGCAGGTACATTGTCTGATAAACAGGGGGAACGAAAAGAGTAATTACGGGGGGGAAATTACATCAGAAATTAAGGAAGTAGTGAAAGGATTGTTCCTTAAATGGGTTTGAGGAGGGCATTAAAAAGACCATTAACGCGAGCACCGAGCAGGTGTTACACTTTGCAGACCAAAAGTGAACCAAAACAAATGCGAAAGAGATGAACGAGGGAGGAATAAAAACAAATCCTAGCAGGTAAACATTCGTCTGGGCGACTTCCTCTCCCCGAGCTTTTCTTTATCTGTCGCACATCGTTAGTACAGATAATCACATGCCACTCAAAATGCACCTTCATTTATTTATTCATGCCGTTTGTATGATATGTAAATGCAGGACGGGGTATAATTTGTTTTGTCATTACTTATGAAAATACACTCTCCGGGCTCTTTACATGAAACCCCTTCCCTGCATGTCCACTTTGCTGGACCACAGTTCGAGCATCCTGCATGGTCCGTCTCAGACGCTCTTGGCTGTACGTTTCTGAGCGCTGGATCATTCTTAGCATCGCTGATGTGTGAAACTCAAGCACTGCTGATTTACTTCTACTTCCAGTGAAACACGTTACTGTTCCATGGTCAGTGGTCCACCACAATCATCTCCGGTTGGTGGTGATCAGGAACTGACCTGGGACGAATGAAGTAGAAGGACCGGCAAATTGGACTATATACAGTATACAGTATATACAGCACTGTGCAAAAGTTTTAGGCAGGTGTGAAAAAATGCTGTAAACAGAACACTTTCAGAAATATCAATAATGATTGTTCATTTTGATCAATTTAGTGAGGGAACAAAAGAGAAATCTAAATCAGATCAATATTTGGTGTTTCTACCTTTTGCCTTCAGAGCAGCATCAGTTCTTCTAGGAACACTTGCACACAGTCAGGGATTCTGTAGGATTATAGTCGGTGTCTGATCAACCAGTTTTACCAAACAGGTACTGATGACCATCAACGTCACACGGAGGTTGAAACACAGTCACGTTTGGAACGACTGACCGGCCGAGCTCCTTCAAAAACTGTACGAGTGTACCTAGAAGAACTGATGCTGTTTTGAAGGCGAAGGGTGGTCACACCACATATTGATCTGATTTAGATTCTCTTTTGTTCCTTCACTGCATTTTGTTGATTGATGAAAATAAATGATCAACACTTCCATTTCTGAAAGCGTTCTGTTTACAGCATTTTTCACACCTGCCACAAACTGGGCCGTGGTGGTCTAGTGGTTCGGGAGTCGGCCACAGAATCAGAAGATTGTGGGTTCAAACCCCCTACCAGTAGGTTGCCCTGAGGTACCCATGAAAAAGGTACCATCCCCGTCACTGCTCCCCGGGTGCTTTCATAGCTGCCCCCTGCTGCATGGTGTGTGTTTGTGCGTGGGTTAAATGCAGAGATCTAATTTCGTGGTGGTTCACTGTGTGTACTAACAATGACAAGAACAGTCAAACTTTCTTTCAATACAGAAATGTAATTAAAATAAAGGGTAAAAAAGGTGAAACAATCAATTAATTTAGCTCTTTTTAGTTTTTGAACGTTTTAAGATGAACAAGTCTTTAGGTCTTTGAAAGGTTAAACTGCTGCCAGTGTTTTAAAGCTGCATGTTAACGTGTTGTTAATGCCTTCACTGTGACTGGAAACATCTTTATACTCCGGCGTGATTACAAACTAACCACACCCGTTTCACAGGCTCCACTTCAAACCTTCCCCTCGGTCTCTGCCAGTGTTGTTCTTCTTCATTCATCTCGTTCTTTTTCTCCCTCTCCCTATCTCTTCCCTTTCCTTTCTTTTACATTCACTTCCTTTTCATGTTCACTTTTTTCTTTCTTTTTTTAACATTCACTTCTTTCTTTCTCATTCACTTTTTTCTTTATTTATTTCTTTTACATTCACATCTTTCTTTCTTTATTTCAGTATCTCTTCACTTTCAAATTCACTTCTTTCTTTCCTTTCTTTCTTTCTTTCTGTCTTTCAGCCTAAGCATTTAGCTACCCATAAAAGTGCTCCAGTGTCTGATGAAACGTTAAAAACCCAAAGAAGGAACTGACAAATCTGGGACCCTGGTTTCCCCCAGGCCTGATCTGAGGGCAGATGTTGACGGCTTCTCATTGATTTCAGAGCGAAAAATCACTCCGCAACCTATCCACAGCCTCGCCTTAATTGGTACGCTGATTCAAATCCTTTCTACTGGACACCTCTGAGGCATTCAGAATAACTTATTAAGCTGGAGATACAGAGGCAGAATCTTAAGGGAAGAAAAAACAAAAAGCATAACAAAAGCGCAATAGTAATTAAGCACATTATCGAGGTAAAGGCTAATTAGAGGCCTTAGGAGCTGCTACACTGATGGCTCTGGAAGCAGGGTTAAGCCTTTTGATTTTTTTCCCCCGCTCCTTCTTTTTGGTCAAAAACGTATTACGTTTCTCACACAAACCTTAAGAAGTCTCTGCTCATTATTATTTGGATTCTGAAATTGATTAAACATTTCATTACAGAAATTAATTAAGCAACACTCCTCAGTGATGAAGTGATTAGAGTGGTTGACTCAAAAAGGCCATGCTTTTTGTACACCACAGATTTTTCTATTTTTTTAACCACCAGTCTGCGCAGGTACGCCAAATGAAACACAGCATTATACACACCCTCGAAGAGAAAAGAAACCTTTTCATAGCACTGTCAAAGAGAATTCCATTCATTACACTGGTGCTGTATGGAACCAGGGACAATGATGTCTACAACACAAGTATACTTTTCATTTGCAAAACCAAAACCACACTAAACTACTTTTAAGTGCTTGGCTTCGAATTATTCCCCACCCATGAACCCCTCTGCAGCTTGCTGTGTAGGAGGTTGTGGAGTTGAAAGTGAAAGTGAAAGTGAAAACCCTTGTCATTGCGAGGTCAAAGCACAGCAGACAGTGAACCACAACAAAATTGGACCTCTGCATTTAACCCATGCACACTCAAACACTGTGCAGCAGTGGGCCGCTATTGAAAGCGCCCGGGGAGCAGTGACGGGGACGGCACCTTGCTCAAGGGTACCTCAGGGTAACCTATTGGGAAGGGGTTCGAACCCCCGATCCTCCAATCGTGTGGCCAACGCCCGAACCACTAGGACACCGCTGCTGTTGCAGTTGTTGGCTGAGAGTAATATTTTAAGTTGTGATTGATAAATTGTATAACATAATATAATATAATATATACATACATTAGAGAAAGGTTTGATTGATACTCTGTCCAATGTTCTTCTACAAAACCTCGGTTCCTGGCATGGTTCCTGGAAGTTACTTCAAAATGTACCGCCTGTCTGAAAATTATTGCAGACCAAGTACACCCTGTAAAGGCAGTAGTACAGGAATAATGGCTCCTCTTCAAGCTTACAGGACTTTAAAGATGTGCTGCTCTTGATGTCTAAACACACTTTCAAGCCTTGAGCAGCACCAGCACATTATTAGGAAGGTGGCCGCTAACAAAAATATTGGCCTAAAGTCTCAGGGTTTTAAAAATATTAAAGTAAAAGTGACTGTTTTGCCATTGGGAAACACGGCACACAATGAACCACAATGAAATTC
>CM029389.1:15870488-15872988 GCA_017165825.1 Hepsetus odoe
CATTTTAAATAATCTGAGCTTCATTCATTTTAATCTACTTTTTAACTTGGTTATTTTCTTACTCTTCTGTTGTTATTTTTATTAAATGAGTTAAACTTTGTTCTCAAATGTTACTGAAAAATTTACACTGTAAATTAGATAATTGATAGGTTGATTGATTGTTCATACTATTGTTGGATTATACTGATTGGTTTAGTTATTGATTTAAAGATTGACTGATTGATTTTTAGATTGATTGGTTTATTGATTTTTAGATTGATTGGTTATACAACTGTTGGATTATTTTGATTGGTTCAGTTATTGACTGACTGATTGATTGATTGATTGATTGATTCATTTTTAGATTGATAGACTGACTTTAAAACTGACCAAAGATGGACAGACATACGGACTGACTGATTGATTTAATTATTATTATTTAATTTATAATTTAATTATTTAATTTATTTATGGATTGGCTGAATTTAGAATTGATTGACTGACTGACTGACAGATTGATGGATGGACAGATGAACGGATTGATTGATTGTTTCAATCACTGCCAGGCTAACTGACTGACTGAATGATTTATTGTGGGATGGCTGGAAAGATATATGGATTGATTGATTGAGTGGCTGTTTGATCAACTGATCGAATGATTATATTGTTATTTGATTTTCCTGTCGGATCGATTGCTTGCTTGATTGAGTGACTGATCGTGTGGGACTGATTTTGAGGGGAAACATCACTCTTAGTCATGCCAAAGACTTTCAGAACAATCAACAGCCTAACTAGAGGATGTCAGATGGTAAGCAGTGGCAGCTCCAGGTCAGAACACTTATCCAATCCCTACAGAAATACTATGGACAAGATCAAATACATGTGAATACATCACACTTCACAGGAATGTCTCACTGCCTGCTCACTGCCTTTAATACTACTAAGATTCCATTGATACACAAGCGAAACTCGTCAAGGTGTTTTCCTTGGATTCCTGCATTAAACTGGATGTTTTTGCTCCAGTTTTTTTTAGGAAACCTTGTTCTCTTGTAAGCAATAACCTTCTTTCAGATGTTTGTCTCCAACTGTCATATCTGGGTCAGGTCCAGCACGCAGATCTTGCTCTGCAGTTTGTCAGCTCTTTGACCAGAATATTTGCTTTGAAACCACCAAGAGTTCAGGGAGGTTAAAAAACCCCTTATGCATCATTCAAAGCTGCAGCCTTCACTAGTGACTGACAAAGAGGAATCAATGCTGTTATAGATTTTGATGTCACCTAGCAACATCGGAGACTAGACTAGCCAAAGTGGAAGGTGCCAGTGAAATCTGAGGGCAAGAACATGGAAATGGTGAGAACTGCGCCAGATGGTCAGTGGGCTGGTCGGTTGAGGATGTGCCTACTAGCACTCTAACCCTAGCTCACAAAGGGTGGATCTTTACTGCTAAAGAGCGAATCTATTAATGTTCATTAGCACTGTACAGATGGGCATGATAGCAGACCACAGTGGAACAGCAACATTAACTGCAAAGATTACACAAAGCTTTTTTGAACTGTAATGAAATGAAAGGCCAGAAGGTTTTTCGTGGTGAGTTTTCTTTGTCAAGAACATTCATTTATCACAAACTAATTTTCAGCAATACTTCTCTGAAGAGCAGCATTCATAAGGGTTCATTGAAAGCACTGAAACCATTGAAAGCAAACCACTGAAAGTGACTATTCTTGTCATTGTGAAACCACAACGAAATTAAACCTCTGCATTTATCCCATACACACAAGCACGTGCAGCAGGGGGCAGCTGTTGAAAGCGCCTGGGGAGCAGTGGTAGGGGCGGTACCTTGCTCAAAGGTACCTCAGGGCAACCTACTGGTCTGGGATTCTAAACCCATGACCTTCTGATTCTGGGGCCAACTCCCCAACAACAAGGCCATGACTCATGACTCGTACACCTGACCACATAAACAGGCTTCTTCCAAGATGCAATATAGCTGCTTCAGTCAATCTTGATAACATCTGGTGACACTTCACTGAACGGTGGAGGTTCGATATGTGACACGACATTAACATAAGCCTTTCGTGGCAATCACGTTTCACCTCAGAAAGTATCAGTTGATGCTTGTTGGAATAACCCTTTTCAAAAATGTTTGTGGCTTGATGTTACTAGCCTCATGAAAGCTTTATCTAGGTTAAGGTTAATTATCATAAAAGGCTTATGTAGATTGCATGGTACCTTAAGTCAAATAGTTTTATGTCAGTGTTCCTAAAAGGTAAGGTGTCATGTAGCTTTATGAATACTGGTACTGGTACTGAATACTATATAATATCATGAACTCCAGTTAAATACAATGAAGAATGCACTTTTAATGTGGAAAAGTGGAACTCTGCTCAGGATTCTTTTGTCCAGCCAGAGTGTAGGTGGACGTATTAATGACAGATCTCTATTGCAAAGCTCTTCAGGAGCTGAACAGCGAGCTAAAGTAGTTTAACCACCAACATATCTGGGAAATAATAGAGGAATCAACC